>JACXGM010003568.1:0-41304 GCA_016801145.1 Umbra pygmaea
TCCTCGTCTGTACTCCTACCAATTTTGGCCTTAGGACCTCTTTTAAGAGTTAAGATGCTTTCTGAATTACTTTTTTCTTTACTAGGATTTTTTTTTAATTTTAAGAGTAAACGCCCACATTTCTAAGAATTTTCTTAGAATTTTCTCACTAGGAGCTACTCTTTGCATTAAGATTCTTTATGAATACGGGCCCTGATGTTTATGTCGTTATTACTCCTGGGGCCTTATGTATAAAAGATTGAGCAGCTCAAAACTGGAAAAGTACCTACGCACAGAAATATTCAAATGTATAAAACCAGTCGTACGCCCGGTCCTGTGCACCTTTCCTTCATAAATCACAATCAACGTGAGATTGACCGCACGTAAACGAGCCACTGACCCCGCCTTTCTTCTTCACATAAATTAATATGCAGATGCAGGTCTCGCAGCTTAACTTTTTTCCACAAATGTAAATATCTCATGTGCTAAAACAATTTTTCATATTTTAGTTAATATGTATTCATCCCAGGTTAAGAAGATCATACAACCATTTTCTCTAGGGCTACTGTTAGCCAGTCTACAGACAATTGAAATGCAAAAGCATCTTGCCTGCTGTCCGGCCCGGCCGGTATAATTCACATTCTAATAATAATAATAATAATAATAAATAATAATAAGCCTATTGGTACAAAATTGGAATAAGATTTCATATTTACATAACCTAAATAATTACATAGACTATATCACCTTGCATTTACCCTATAGTCAAAATCAGATAATTCCAAATAATGTTTAAACGTCCTGACATGCCATTTAAACCTGCATTAAAACTACATTTATTTTGTGTTCCATTTTCAAAACAGCTGAAGTCTCAATCGTATTTTGCATTTTTAGATCTTCCCTCTTTATATGTTTTACCATTATGCTAAATATTAATCTCTTACATACGTACTACAAGAACTGTTTGCGTCAGGTGTGAATTTGATAATGCGGCTCGGTGGGAGAATATCAATCTCATGTTGGTGTTTTCCAGATGTGGAGAAGTGAAAATATTGATGCGCTTGTCATGTTATTTTTTACATTTCATCAGCTTTAAGATTAATTATGAACTGCTTCATCAGCCTTGTGTTTAAACATATAGGCAGTGTTGTATGCAATTTATGTTTTACTGACCATTGTCCCGTAAACGTCGCAAAGTCGGTTATGAACCATCCCAGACATATTTTCATATATAATGCGGAACGCCTTGTATTTCGAGCCCTGGCCGGAGCAGCCATTGCGCATCAAGTATAGCATAATCTTTTACGGGTCCTTTAATAGGCTACACCTAATTTCCCAGACCTCGATCACTTATTTACACATAATCCATGGGATCAATTGAGCATCACACATGATTGATTTTGACAACCTGTTACTGCGTTTCATCCTTGGGACATGGATCGGTGCGTCATTCCTCCTATGCGTTATAGATGAGCCAGAGTCAGGCTTACAGAGTCAATGTCATGGTTCCAATGAACAGGAGACAGGCGCGTCTTTTCTAAACATATATTTATTCAAACACAAGGAGGAACTGGACAGGAACAAAGATAGACAAGAATACATGAGTATACTAAACAAGAACACTACAGAAACACAAGACCAGACCCTATAACATATACAAACATGACTTACAACACAATAACCACTTTACACTAACATATGAACAGACTAACGACAACTACAAAGAACAACCACATACCTGGACAGGAACAAAGACCCACACAGGACTTACAAACACTCAGAACTAAATACCATACTAACGAGGGAAGGAGGTGCAGGTGTGGACTAAACAACAGAACTGATTGGTTAATCAAAACATGTGACGGGATCATGTGACAAAAGAAGCGCGAAACAAAACCAAAACAAAACATATAGGGGAGAAACTACCCTGTAGTGACACAGAACAGGCACAAAGACTATGGACATTGTGACAGTCAATTGCATTTTCCCACGCCAATCTTGTAGTTGCAGACCCCTGCGAGTATATATTTCATCTGTGGTAAGTAATCTGTGCTGCGTGCAATATTAACGATATACAGAGGTCGACATGCATTTCCTGGGTGATTTTGTCATTCGTTTGACACCCTCAAGTTTAACAGAAGTTATTAAGTGGTGGCGGATTAAACATTTAATAGAATTTCCCATTTGGGTTTTGGCATTTTGATGTGAATCATCCAACTTTTATTGGCGGAGGTAAGTATGTTTTTTGAATAGTCAACATCATAGAGTATGACAGTAACTGTACTATAAAGGAAACTTCATTTTGT
The DNA here is from genome assembly GCA_016801145.1 of Umbra pygmaea. Taxonomy (NCBI): domain Eukaryota; kingdom Metazoa; phylum Chordata; class Actinopteri; order Esociformes; family Umbridae; genus Umbra; species Umbra pygmaea. The sequence continues at coordinate 2,286 of JACXGM010003568.1, forward strand.
AATGTTTAGTGAGTTATGGCACTTTTCAGTTAGAATTTGCCACGAATTTGCAAATGGCCCACACATTCCCACGTCTGCTCAAAAGTTTCCATGATGGCCCGCACATTCTCATGTCAAGTAAATTTTTATACATCACACTGTGTGCGTGAAATCCAGCGTACGCAAGCTTTTCGTGCGTACGCAACGTTTATACATGAGGCCCCTGGTCTCCCATTTGTGTCTTTCATATAGGGTGACTATTTAGTTTGATCAGGTGTCGTAGGGGTTTGTGCCTCATTGTATGTTCGGAAGAAACATGCTATGCTACCCGCTCGCCTTGTATCAGTAAGTTCCGTGTCTGTATGTCTTGACTTTATTTATGTTTAAGTTTGAGCCTGTATGCTTTCCACCAGGCTGTTTCTTTGATGAGAGTCATTCAATAAATACCCAGTACATTACTCCCTGCACTGGTCTCCTCTATTACACAATGTTATCGTGACTATTCCCTAGTTCATATGGAAGAAGAGTCCTACTCTGGGACACCTGTAACAATAAAACGCTACATCCACCTTCCTACAATACAAAAAAACAGGAACAATTCACACAGCCTTGATTTAGGTTTTATTTTGGTCCAGTGTGTGACCAAATAATATTTATGATTGTTAATCAGAAACTATTCGTTACTGCTTTAATTTTATTGGAGATCGCTGTTGTTCACTTTGTTCACATGCAATAATTTCATTTCAACAGAAATTGTGGCCAGATCAACTTTAATAAGTATTGTGAATTGTAGGCGTTGCTTTTGTGTAGGGAAATATTATCTTATATGAATCACTTTTTCATGTTAATAAAGCGTGTCTCTCAAAAGAGGAACAAATAAGGTAGGATACTTCTCAGAGAAATGCACAAAACAAACATTAACAAAGAAAAGTTGAAAACATGATGACATTACTTTGGTGGAGGGGGTGATTAGATTAGATTAAACTAAACAAAACCATGGCAACGACATGTCTAATCATTACCAACACAATAGAGGCTATCACTTTAGTAAATGAGCCTTCACGCATTCAAAGAGTTGTACGGCTTTCTGACCAATCATAGCACACGTCCTTAGTCAACTACAGACAATTTTCACTAGTGGGGGGGGGTTCGATGAATTGCTGACAATTTCATTTCTCCTGGAGGCTTCTACTGGAGGCTACACTTATGCAGAACACAAGTCTGGAAAAGCGAAGAAAAAAAACATCTTAGAAAGCATTTTTTTCTCTATTTTAATGCTATACTCAAGACTATACTGCACCATGTTGCAGCTTTTTAAAAAATGTGAAAATATGCTCTGCTTTCCTTAGGATACACCTTCCATACCACCGCATTGCACAGCACTTGAAGGACTCCTGTACCCTCACGGTTTAGAAGGTCTGATCAACAAATCTTTAGGCCCTTTGAAGCCAACATTAGGGGACTTTTAATGTTAACCAAACAACAGATGTTGTTTAAGTATGAAGTAGCCTAATTTTCTAATCATTTCAATGCGTCCTCTAAACAGACTGAGTAAAAATAATATATGTCGTTACAGGGAGTCAAACTCACAACTTCAGCACATTGTGAATGTAGTTGCATCTTCCAACCTTATCTGCTACACCATGGGCCCTATTTTAACAATCTGAAACACAAGTATCAAACGTGAAACGCAAGTTACATTGTGGGAGGGTACCGGGCGCTGTTGCTATTTTACTGACGGGATAAATGACTCTTGCGCCCCACGCAAATCTAAAATGGGTATGAAGTAGCTTCATTAGTCATAGGTGTGGTTTGGGCGTAACGTGCAATAAACTAATCAGAGTGCCATCTTACATTCCCTTTAAGAGCACGCACACACAAACAGTATCCCTAGGAGAGATTTTAACCTCATCTATGGTAAAAAGACAAATCCATTGGGAGCGTGGTTTTTTTAACTGGTCTAGCACCACCCAGCATCAGGAATAGTCCACTTATTAGAAACAAAAGCACAGATTGGTTATGCGGTAGGAGCGGCACCACTTTATTGAATCTACATCTGTATGTAAGTATATTTCTGCTATTCCTTTTCTGCAGTCATGACATTTATTGTACATGACAGTACCTACTTGTCCGTAATAAGTTGATGCACATTCACCGGCCACATTAGGGACACCTGTTCAACTGTTCTTAACCCAAATATCTATTTTGACAATCACGTGGAAGCAAGTGAATGCAATTAGACATGTTCAAGACGATCTGCTGAAGTTCAAACCAAGCATCAGAATGCAGAAGAAAGGTGATCAAGGTTCAACGTGTTGTGCATTTAGAGATGATCTTCAGCATATCTTGGATGTAATGAGTGTGTTTCTGAGTTACTGTTGCCATAGAGATTCATTACTTTCTATATTTTTGCTTTGGGTGTGGCCGTCCGAATGCGACTTAGTCTAAAGAGTTGTTTAGTTGCAGATGCGTAAAGAAAATAGTTCTGTTTCAAATACAACAATCCATAAACTTAAAGTGGAACTGACAGCATTTTAACTACTTTAAAGAAGGCAGACATACACTAGTGTTAAAAAGTTTGGGGTCACAGTGTTTTTTATTTTCTTAAAACTTTTCTCCCACCTAATCCCCCCTAATCCTGCCTCCATCAGATCTGTGGGATGGCGAGTGGCACACACACGGTTTTTCCAACCACATGTTGCACAAACAATAAGCTGTCAATATGTGCAACCGCATTTTTGAGATGGCAAGTTGTGAAAATTACTTGGGTGATGGCTCGAGTACAATAAATATGTCCAGTTTCTTGAAAATGCAGGGGTCTAGTTAGTTATGAGTTTGATATGTACTCATCCATACTCATTTATTTGTAATCGCATGAAATAACATATCTTGCAAGGCATGGGACATTACAGGGTTGCCAACTCTCACGCATCTGGAGCGACTCTCACGCTTTCAGAATAAAGAAAAAGTGTTTCCATTCAATCTTTAATTTTTTTGCATAAATCTGGGTTAGGTTTACCACGCGCGCACAGAGTGAAATTGTACAGAGTCTCATGACAGCCAAAGTCCCAAAGTTGGCAATGCTTACATTATCTGCACATGTTTATATTCATACATCATTTATTGGTTAATTGGCTAGGTCGGAAAGTCTTTTACTTCCTTTTAAGTCACTGAGTGGGGAAGATGTTGGGCTTCCAGCCTCTGGTATGATGGTTGACAAGTCAAGTCAAGTTTATTTATAAAGTACATTTGATATGACAAACATAGACTCAATGTGCTTCAATAATAACAAGCATGAAAAGCATACAATAACAACATACAACATAATAAATTATTATGTGTATAAATATATATACACATACATATATACACATATTTACACACACACATAACAGCACCCGCTCCCCTATCTCAAACACTCTGCTCAAACCTAGCTGAAAGCTTGTGAAAAAATATATGTTTTTAATTTGGTTTTAAAAGAAGAGACCGTTGTGGCAAACCTGAGTTCACCTGGCAAAGCATTCCAGAGTGTAGGACCATAGTGACTGAAAGCACCGTAAACTGATCTAGAGTTGATTCTAGGCACTGTGAGAAGGAGATGGTTGTCTTAGTTATTTGAGTTGATTTCCACTCTTTTGTTGAGATCCAGGATCTTCCCCTTACCTATTGTTTCCAGGACCAGATTGTGGCACATCCTGGGAACCCCCAGATGGGGGGATGTGGTGTCATTTTCATAAGAATTAATGATTTTTACAAGAAAGGCATTGTACTTTGTATCAAAATATTTGATTACACACACGGACAATCAGTAAGGCAGACAGTATTATTATAAATTTACTAAAAGAACACATTGTAGTGGAATAGTATCAGAAATGCATCAAGCTATAATGAAATGTATTTGGAGTACCATCAAATGTATTAAATGGTAGGAGCCTGACATCATTTTTATATTAGGACTTGGAAGTCTGCCACTGTTGTCTAGAAAAGTCTGCCCATATAATTTACATAAAGGGATGACCAGCTGACATCATAGAATAAGATATATTGGGAAGTTTGGGATAAACCCTCCCTCATAAAACTGAGTGTGACCCTTAGATATTTAGTCCGCTGGCCTGGGTGTGGACTCGGCTTTATTGATCTGTCATTGTGTTGATTTGTCATTAAAGTCGAGGAAACTGTCAGGCTTTTCCCAAGAAAACATTAAGACTTATTTTCAAACGGTCTTGTTTACTGATGAGTGCCGTGCAACTCTGGATGATCCAAATGGATGGAGTAGTGGACGGTTGGTGGATGGCCACCATGTCCCAATAAGGCTGCAACATCAGCAAGGAGGTGGTGGAGACATGTTTTGGGTCAGAATCATGGAAAAAGAGCACCTTTATGGTCTCCGAATGTGTGAAAATGACCTCAGCAAAGTATGTAGAGTTTCTAACTGACCACTTTCTTCAATGGTACAAAAAGAAGAACCTCTGTAGCAAAATCATCTTCATGCATGACAATGCACCGTCTCATGCTGCTAAGAATACCTCTGTGTCATTGGCTGCTATGGGCATAAAAGGAGAGAAACTCATTGTGTGTCCCCCATCGTCCCTTGACCTCAACCCTATTGAGAACCTTTGGAGCATCCTCAAGGAAAAGATCTAGAAAGACAGTCTTTATTATATATTTTAGAACAACAAGAACTTATGTTAAGTGAAGTCAAGAAAGACTGTCATTATTTTATTCTTTGTAAAAACATGTATTTATTTCAGGAAAAAGTTTTAAGTTCAACTTAAAATGTCAGGAGATACATTTTTGACGTTACTGTTAAAAATGCACTTCCAATAAAGTGAGTCTTTGGCAAAACCGGTTGTTATTTTTATGTTAAGGTGGCGGGGGTGTTTTCCGCTAGCCTAGAAATCTAGACGCACCCTAGCTGCAGCAAATATTATTTGCAGCTAGGGTCAGTCTAGCAACTCTCCGCTGGCTTGCGAGCTGGAAAAAACAAATTCTGGTCAGGCCAATCACATCATGTATAGAGTTGGTGGGCGGGCTTAACGTAATTATAGGAAAACAAAGAAAGGGTTGCTGTTGCTGGCGGTCTTTCAAATCGGCTTTGGCCACGACTCTGGTAGACTTGGAGTTCATCTTTTCTTTGAGAAAAGAACAAAGAACGGCACTGAAGTCATTCTTACAAAAGGAAGATGTGTTCGGAGTTTTGCCGACCGGATACTACGTTGCTCTGGTTGGTTGTAGTACTATCCTATTTGCGTGCAGAGGGAATTTGAAAGACAACTGTTTATCCCGCCCCTCGGATTGAGCACTGCCATGGTGAGTTCCCAGACCCAACATCTTGATGTGGGTTTGGCTTGTCAGTCTAGTTGTTGGCAGCTGCTAAATGTAATTAATAAGTAACTTTTAATCTAACTTAATTACTTATATAATCAAGTAATCTGTCAAGTTTTATAATCAAGTAATCTGTAAAGTAACTAAATTACGTTTTAAAGAAGTAATCAGTAATCACTCATCAGATTACTTTTTCTAAATATCTTTGGCAACACTGGTTGTAATATAACCAGTGCTAGGCACTGTTGGTTTGTGTAATTTTTTACTGTCTCTTTAATTTGTGTGTGTGCACCGCTCCCCTGCTTCACCAGAGCTGTGATATGTCTTTGCTTAGGTTGTTCTAGTACTTGTATATCTGATTCAATATTACGTGCAGATGTGTTTAGTGAGACATTAGTTTAAGAGCACAGTAGAGTATATCTTCAGGTTTTGTGCATCGCCATATATTCCTCTTCTGAAGTAAAAGCCGTGAAGTAAGTGGACTGCTGTTTCTGTTCTGCCTTTTACATTTCCACTCTATATTCTTTAAAGCTACAAACCGCCATTCCTGCCTGGTCTCCCTCCTTCAAAATACTACACACTAGTGACATTTACCCTAACGGTTGGACAGGAAAATTATACTGACTGTCAATTACATCAACTATTTAGGAAATTCAGTGTAAAATTTAATTTGTAAAATAATTTGGAAGATGGTGTATGTACACATATTTAATGTTGTTTCCATATCTATAAGGCATATAATCACATATAAGGCATATGAGTATATTAGATTTCTGTATGGGATGACAAAACAACAACACTCAAAGGTTTAGTAATGTAAAAGGGGGCGATGGCCGCTAGTAGTACATGATGTCCAACCCTGGAGCCAGAATGGGCCAGAGGGCGGAGCAGTGAAAGAGGGAAATGTGACACTAGCACCATAATCTACCATCTGCACTATATAAATATTTTACTCACAAAAGTTCAATTGAATTGAATTTATCGAGCAATATAATGACATTTAACAAAGGCAATGAAGAAGCATTTAGATTCAATCTATACAACAAAGTTAGTTCGACTTACATTAACAACATAATACATCTATTGCTCGAAATGGAGTGGGAAGAAGTAAAACATATTTAGACCCACCCCAGTCTGTTACAATTAAAAGAAAAAAGAAAAAAGAAAAACAAAGGCAGCTGCTTCCTTAATTGTTAACATTATCATACTGTTACAATGTTCCGTATTGGTGTGGATAGAGAGACAGGCGTGAAGAACTTGCAATAAATCAAATAGTATTTATTATAGAACTACTGAGTCAAAACAAAACTGCCATGAGGGGCTAAACGTGTGTATATATATATATATAGATAAATAAAGACAACCTACACAGTAACACCACCGCAGAACATCAGCAACAGGAACAATAAGCGACATGGTCTGAAAGAAACACACACACTAAATACCAAACCAAATGAGGGCTAACGACAAACACCTGGGATGTAATCAAACACAGAAGGGACTAAGGTGACAATAGCACACAACCAGAAAGGGAAAACAGAACAACTTGTATGACACAAGAAAGGACACCAGGGGGAACCAACACCTAACAAAAGCCATACAACAGAATACAAACCCAAGGGGAGGCCATAACATAACACACACATATACATATATCTATAAGGAAACTAAAACACCATGCAATGCATTGAAGAAAACAATAGGGAACCAAAACAGAATAAACAATGAAATGACTGACCAAGATATAAACAAAGGAAAACGAAATACTATAGAAAGGAGCCCATGTCTCAGTTCATATGGTCCCACTCTGGGGCTCCTGTTACAGAATCCCCCCCAAGACCTCGGCGACCCGGATGAGGCTAAACAAAACCCAAACGACGGGAAGGGAGAGCACATGAGAGTACATGATAGCACCCCCGAACCCCTTCCATGGCGGTGGTTCTGCCGGTGGTCTCAGCAGGCCAGGCAGAGTTACTGAGGCCGAGGCCCCTGGGACAGGCAGTTCAAGGGGGCTTGCGACAGGCAGTTCAGGGACCCCGGGGACAGGCAGTTCAGTAGGCCCCAGTGGCATCGTGGCTGGGAGCCCTGACACTCGGCCACCAGGACCCTCTTTTCCGCCTGTCCCCGGGCTCCCTGAACTGCCTGTCCCGGGGCTCCCTGCCCAGCTGCCCCCTGTGTCCCTTGCCGCCCGGCCGCCCCGTGTCCCTTGCCGCTCGCCCGCCCCCTCTGTCCCTTGCCGCCCGGCCGCCCCCTGTGGCCCTTGCCGCCCGCCGCCCCCTGTGTTCCCTGCCGCCCTGCCGCCCCCTGTATTCCCTGCCGCCCGGCCGCCCCCTGTGTTCCCTGCCGCCCAGCCTCACCCTGTGTCCCCACTTGCCTGGGCCCTTCTCAATCAATCAAATTTATTTATAAAGCCCTTTTTACAACAGCAGTTGTCACAAAGTGCTTTGACAGACACCCAGCCCGAGACCCCCAAAAGCAAGCAACACAAGTGATGCACAGTGGCTAGGAAATACTCCCTAGTAGGAGGGACCTGGGAAGAAACCTAGAGAGAGGCCAGACTCAAGAGGGTGGCCAGTCCTCTTCTGGCTGTACCGGGTGGGGAATCTGAAGGTACACAGCCCATTGTAATAAGGTCAATCGGTGTTCAATTATTGTCCAGCAATGAAGATATGATGGATGGACTGTGATCATAGTCTTTATGTAGTGTCAATACAGTTCGGTGGTCTTGCGAAGGAAGAACGTGAAGCCGCCTGGATATGAAAGCTGGCGTCATCGGGTGGAAACGGGATCATCAACCGCAGTGACATGGGATCCAGCACAGCAGCGGGCCGGGCAAAGGAAGGGGACAGGAAGGAGTCATCAGGCCACATGGTCCTGTCACATGTTCCTAGGGTCCTCCTAGGATGAACATGACATAAGGAACATTAGAGTGGGCCTAGTACCTTGACACAGCTCTGACCCCAAAATGAATATATAAAACCCTAGTCCCTCGTCACATAAACTATTGCAGCATAACATCTGGGGCTGAGACGGGGGGGGACAAGAGACGTGGTCCTGCACAAGGGGGCCCCGGGCAGGAGCAAGCAGGCATGCTTCCGACCCACCCACATTGCCAAGACCACACCTTCTGCACTCCCCTGCCCTCCACCTCTCGGATCTCTGTGTACTTGTTTTCTTGTTTAATTGTTTGGTGGTTGTGGAGTTGTCACGCCAGGTGTTGCTCCTTAGTTGGGGGGGTACTGTCACAATGTCCCTAGTGTCTCTGTGATTGTTCTGTGTTTCACCTTGTGGGGTTTCTCCTCTGTGTGTTTTGTTTTGGTTTGTTTTCCCACTCTTTATGTCACATGATTCTGTCACAATGTTCCATATTGGTGTGGATAGAGAGACAGGCGCAAAGAACTTGCAATAAATCAAATAGTATTTATTATAAAACTACTGAGTCAAAACAAAACTGCCACGAGGGGCTAAACCTGTGTACATATATATATAGATAAATAAAGACAACCTACACAGTAACACCACCGGGAGAACATGCAACAGGCACAATAAGCGACATGGAATGAAAGAAACACACACACTAAATACCAAACCAAATGAGGGCTAACGACAAACACCTGGGATGTAATCAACACAGAAGGGACTAAGGTGACAACAGCACACAACCAGGAAGGGAAAACAGAACAACTTGTATGACACAGAAAGGACACCAGGGGGAACCAACACCTAACAACATATACTTATTCCAACAACTCACTTATTACATGAGTTAACTTGTTTTTATACAACTTATATCTAGTCTCAGCTTCTTTTGTTTTCAATGTAATAAATGATTTATAGAGATTTTTTTTTTACATGCATTTTCTAAGCCTTTAGTCATCCAGGGACATTGGGTGTTTGTTGGGTGTTTGTATTGGGCGTTTGTATATATATACAATATATATAAACACCCACACTATGTCTCAGTTTGAATATTCACCACCATAATGATTTCCTGTTCAGTCACACCACCAGTCTCAGTCTCACCGTAAATTGACATTGTTAATGGATATTATGGCAGCTGGACTTCTGTATGTGGTCCTTCTTTTATGTAAGTGCATTTTATGTTTGTTCTTCAAGATTTTCCTTTTATTTACTTCGCTCCAGTATTTGTAGTCGTTGACTTTAGGTAGTTGTGTCTTGTGAATATCATATCAATAACAATGTCTTATTTAATTGATCATCCAATAAATGTGTTTTTCCTAAAATATGCAAACTCAATGTTTATTCAGAGATAACTGAATGCTTATGCTTCTTGATACATACCGTTTTTATGCTTATGTCTGTTTTCTCATTAATTGATAATATGTTCATGATTGTAACCAATTTTGTTATACTAGATACCTTCCATTTCATCAAAGCCCAAGGTCAGTATTATGTTCAGTTTTTATTTTCATATATTTTTTCATTTAACAATTTAGATACTATTCTATTAATACTATAATCACTCCACCAATCAGTTGTTTTTATTCACTGACAACTTTGTCTCTTATCCTCAAAGTTGACTTTTGACACTTTTGCTTCCTACTTTATTTTTTCTTCTTTTTGTGTCAGTTACTATTTGTGCATGAATATTATTATGAATATTATTATGAATATTCCTATACTGTAATATTATCAAACTTATTACCTCAGTTAGCAATGAAATTACAGGAAATCAGCCACTCGACTAGGCAGGTCAAAGTCTGCCAAAGTCAAAATAAGATGTTTCAACACACTATAGACAACTTTTAAAGTTTTCCTTTCTCCTTGAGGACTCTGGGTAAGATATTATTCAAACTAATATACTGATCTGATTGACTCTGTTTTACAATATTTAAAAGAAATAATCTGATGCTGGCACAATACAACAATACATTTAACAATAGTTTAGGGAGATCAGATTTTTACCTGATCAGATTTTCAGCTTTACATTCTGCTCGGGTAGTAGGTAGTAGAGCCCTGCACGGGCCTCAAATCTAGGCCCGAGCCCGGCCCTGGCCCAAGATGCTCAGGCCCTAGCCCGACCCGTGTCCGACAGCTCATCAAAATTATTAGCCCGAGTCCGAGCCCGTTTTTTTTCATTACACAGCGACAGCCTGCCCTATTTGCACCCATTAAAATATGTCAGTTTTGTTAGCTATGTTTCTTATTATTTCTTAAATTAAGTTAATTTAGACAAATGTTTGGAGCATTTCTTTTTTAATGACGACCAAGCAGCTGAGCCGACAGCGAGTAAACAAATTAGCCTCCCAAATCAACGGTAATACTTTACTTAGCTACAATAATATCCATATATATTTATATAATAAACATTTATTATATAAACTAATTGTCTGTGTGATATGCTAGAAGTGTTTTATAAATATATATAACACTTCTAGCATATCACACAGACAGTTAGTTTATATAATAAATGTATATATATTTATTAAACCACAGTGAGAAAAACATTTTTGAAATACTAGTGAGGCAGGCATGCTGCTTACAACAGTGCTCGCAAACGAAATGAGCAATAGCATACAACCTAAACAAATAAAATAAATTAAAAACAAACTTTCAGGTTATCTTACCTCATAATGCACCAAAGAACACGGCCATTCTTTTTTTCCAATAGTTTCCAACAGTTAAACAATCGACGGAGAGAGCGCGAGAGTGCAAGCTGCGATAGTTAACGGAGTTAAATCCAAAATCGCTCCAATTATTCTTTAAGTCATATAACAATATTAACAAACCCATCCATTGTGTGACCATGTATGTCGATCGCTGAAATATTGAAACTAAATCGGCTTGAATTGTTATAATGTTGTTAAAATAAACATGAGACAGTGACCATCATGTAGTTACACGAAAAAACAAAACGTTTTTAAAGTACAGTAGCTATACAACTGTTAATACAAAACAGTGCAATCTCATTTTACAAATATTCTCTATGTATTTTCTATATATATTGTGAAGATAACTTAAAATGTTAACAAACTTAAAAAAGATTCAGTTTTTTATTGTGCTTGCGAGAGATATGGAATATGCAAAGACATGCCTAAAACTGTTTAATCGTGACCAATACAACCTCACCTTTCTTTTTTGTACATAATCTTGATGTTGCACCTGTGTGTTTTGTAAGTTTATTACTATTTAGCGAACTCCATGATCACACATTAACAACGCGCACTAGACAAGTAACCTACACAGGTAGAGGCTAATTAGGCTGTCCTGACTATAATATGTGAAGCGCTACAGGAGCGATTTTGAGCGAGAGTCTTCTGGGACACTCAAACATTGCTCTGCGCTCTGGTAAACTGGGTCAGCTCCGCTCCTCGGTCCGCTTCCACTCCGCTTCGCTCACATACTCTCCACCGAAACCACATAAAACTGCAACTAATTCAGCACAGTTAATATTCCATGGTGGGGCTATGGTGGGGCAAACACGACCAAGCCATACCCTGCCGCCGCCCCTGGTGTGCGTGAATCGAGGAGAAACCTTCTGTCTGCTTGCGTGAGACTATCATGTCAGTCACATGTCAGTGTAATTATAAGATAGATTAAAAACAGGTTATATAATGCCTTTCTATGGTTGTTTTTCTCGAAGTAAACTTCTCATATTTTCTTTATTAAAGTCTAAAAATATAAAAAGTAAAACCCCAAAACGGCCCCATGGGAAAGATGACGTGAAAATTGGCATGAAGCCCGGCCCTAGGGGCATAAATAAGTCGGGGCCCGTCGGGCTCGGGCTGAAATGCAGGGCTCTAGTAGGTAGCGTACTCACCTACTGTGCAGAAGAGAGTTAGTTCCAAACACTGCCTTGCTACAGTAGATGCTAGTATATACAGGTCCTTCTCAAGAAATTACCATATTGTGATAAAGTTCATTATTTTCCATAATGTAATGATAAAAATTTAACTTTCATATATTTTAGATTCATTGCACACCAACCGAAATATTTCAGGTCATTTATTGTTTTAATACTGATGATTTTGGCATACAGCTCATGAAAACCCAAAATTCGTGTAGGTGAGTACGCTACCTACTACCCGATCAGAATGTAAAGCTGAAAATCTGATTTTGGGACAAAGTGTAGTTCCCTAACAGTGAATTCATCCATACTGTATATGAAACAACATTGTGTTATAGGTAGGCATCGGATGATATTAGGTTGATGTATAAAAACACATACAGAGGTGGCCAGTTTTCTCTGAAATAAGAAAAAATTTACAAAAGTATTTTTTATCCACCATTTATTTCACATTCAATAGAACAGAAACTATGCTTTTGATATAGGATATAACATATGACTTTAAAAACCGTAGTGTCACTGATGAAACTGAGAATTATATACTGACAATAACCATGAAACAGAGAATTATATACTGTCTATAATAATGAAAAAGAGAATTATTTGCCCTAACTAAGCATTGCAATTTTTGTGTAAGATGAGAATGCCTGTTTGAAGTGACTTTCTCCAAAACAGGGATAATTACCTAATCATATTATTCTGTTAAGGTATTTTATTGTTTTATTATAATCGGTACACAATTAGCTGTACTATCAATGTAATCAATTGAACAGCATCTAAATAGGCTATTTTGTTCACCCAGAAGTTTTGCAAACTACCTACATTTGTCTTTACACGCTGAAGGTGGCTTTCAGAGGCTAGGTCCGGGGCGTTCCTCATGCCGTTTTCTACAAGTACAGTATGCACCAAATTGCATCCTTCATTCTTTCCTATACTTAAATGTACTGGTATCGGTATTCGCCCATCCCTAGTTAAGGCCCTGCGAGTAAAAATATTTAAAAATCCATCAAACTCACCAAAGCTGCTCATCATTTGAAAACAAAGTCCGTCCTGCTTTCTCTTTTAAAAAGACTTCTATGACATGGTTGTACAGCACATGTTTGCATTAACTTCCAATAAAATATCTTGCTGAGTGCTGAGAGTCGATCCTGCCCAGTCCTATATTCACCACCAAAGCTACTTCTTCACCTCCATCTGCCATTCTGCTAAAAGTAAAAAATCTAACAATCTAAAAATTGAAAGTTTAAAGAAATTGGAGATGGGAGAGCTAAGCTGGGAGAGCTAAGCTAGTTCTTGTTCAGATGGCAAACTTTTTTTTAACTTTTTTTTGCTGAACTTTATTGAACTACCCCTCCTATCAGCAACAGAAACGATACTGAAGTAAGGCCTGCAGAAACGCTTTACTTGGTCAAAGAACACACCCAACATGGTAAAGTCGATTAAAAAAGTGAGTTGGTTAAAAATATGACAATCAACAACATGGTCCTGATGGGCTTCAACAGCAGACGGTATTCACTCGGAATTCTGAAGGCCCTAGTCTACACGGAGACAACACAGATGAAAAAATCTTATTGGATAAAAGCTTTCATTCATATGAGCTGCGCTAAAAGCAAGGCAACTGAAAACAACGTACTGTAGCAATGAAATCACCATATATAATCACCATATAAACTAATTTAAATGAAGTTTGTAAAATATATATAGTGTTAATGAAAAAATATATTAAAGAAAATACATTTCTGATTCTGATTATCCTTGGGCCTGAGAGAAGGCCTTGCAGGCCCTGACGGCCCACCACTGACTATAATCATGAAACAGAGAATTATATACTAATTATAAACATGAAACAGAGAATTATATAACATAGAGTTATATACTGACTCGCCAATATATAATTTTCTGTTACATTTTTAATCATTGACACCAAGGCTAAACTTCTATTTCAATATCTATATTATGTTCAGCAAATTGTCAGCCACTTTTATGTCTGGCAGCATGTAAAGAATTAATAGATAGGCAGATATTGAGCAGTCTTTTCATTTTTAGACTAGAACATAGACCTGACGCTAAATTGTGCAAACCAAAATGAAAGCCAAACTGGAACTTTTACTTCTTCATCAACTTGTGTTTGAGAGGAAGGAAATTATTAAAGAGACATAAAGAAGTTAAAATGAATTAGACAACCAAAGAAGACACTTGGGAATATATATGCCTGTAAATAAATGTGTCTTTTTGTGAAATGTGCTGGTATTTTTTGGAGTCTCAGAAGAGTGGCACTCTGCCAAATAAGCACCTGTGTATTTACTGACTTGAACAGTATTTATTTTAAATATATTATTTATCAACCGTTATTTGCACTGCTACCATTTGCACAGTAAATTGTCATACTAATGTTAACTTATTACATTGTATTTGCCTGCAATGTATACTAATTCGATCTACCGCTAAACCTAAGATTTCTTTGCACTAATTGTACATGTACTTACATCTACCTCATTCAACTTCGACTGTATTTCGACTGTATTTTTTATCTTTCGTCTTTACTGTACCCTTTGTGTAATTCTTGTGTATTTGTATCTATGTGTAACTCTGTCTGTACTTGCACCTTTTTGCTTTATCTTGGCCACGTCGCCGTTTAAAATGAGAAATTGTTCTCACCGTGCCCACCTGGTTAAATAAAGGTTAAATAAAAAATAAATAAATAAATAAAGAGTGAATATATTGCAAAATTCAAGCGACAAACTGCTGCCACAGGTTATAGGACAATAGGGCAATTATGTTCAACTACACTAGACCACTAACATTCAATGTATAAAAAATCTATAGAAAAATGTACATCAATATCATTATACATAATTTAATCTTGCTATACATGTCAATGCAAACTATAATGAAATTTAATGTATAGGCTATAATTCAGAACATTCATTGCATTAGAAGGCTTCGCATTTTAGGATAATTTCAGATTTGGTCTCAAGGACTACAAATTTTTCAAATATTTAGGAGCTGGTTTTAGCACTAAAATGCTTTATGAAATACTCTTAGACAAAAATGGAGGAGTCCTAAATTTAAGAGTGAAATGCACATTATTTTAAGTTTCACCTAAATCAGCAAGTTAGGAGCTACGTTTAGCCTTAAATGTTTTGTGAATACGGGCCCAGGATGTATAGAAGGTCCAATGTATTCATCACATCCATTTGCTTTTTGATTTACGCTTAAAAAGGGTCTATGGTTTCTGGGATAATGCTTTCATGTTGGGCATGACCAGCCTTTCTAAGCACTTCATGCATATTGGTGTGAGTGCAACAGGGCATTAGTCATTTAGGCAGGTCCCTTGGGATTCTATGGAACAGGAATAATGGTGTTCCTCGTAAGGCATGTTGGGATTACAGACAGTGAGAGCTTGTACATGTCTGTGAATAGAACATGCCCTGAGAACATGCCCCTGTATTACGTCTGGTCCTTCGGCCTGGCAAGCATTACGTTTGTAAAGGCTCTCCTCAGATTGGCCACTTAGAGTGTGAGTTTTTGGTCCTGTTGAACAGCAGGGGTTCTTGAGCATGGCACAGCATTGATCTCCTTTATGCATGCATAAAAAGTCTTACACTCTTTTGGAAGGTCTGTATTGCTGAATGTGTGTCAGTTGGTTATCTTTTATAATCCTTTAACATCTGTAAGCTTTGCTACATACAACAAGGCATTTTCATAGTAGAACTCCACGTTCATTCTGTCTTGTCTTAATTCTTGCTTTATTGTTTGTCAGACGTCATATTTGTCTTGCATGCATCAATGCCTGAGTCCTACTCCTTGTGGGCAATAATTGTTATTGTTATTACTGCTAAGATACCCCTTGTAATACATGTTTTCTTAATGGGCTATGTTTATATGTTGTCTTTTGGGACAAGGTCATCAGTGCACTTGTTGATGAAGTCTTGATGAAGAGTTGTGTTTTATTTCAGTTCAGAAACCAAGGATTAGTTTCCAACGTGATGAGGAGAATGTTTACATCACCTGTGAGATTCCTGGACATGCTGGAAATGACACCTCATGTATCCTGTATGTTGGAGAGCAGAGCGAGCGCCACATGCCTAAGGTGTTTTCTTCAAAAGGATCAAGGAAAAAGCAATGGTTCTGCCAAGTAGTTATGGCTAAAGATAATCTGATCAGACGTCTAGAGTCAGTGAGGAGTAAGGAGGTGAGCTGTGAGTACACACTGAGTTCAGGACCAAACTACTTCTCTCCACGCAGTGATGGATACACATTTACAGGTCAGTCATTTATTATCTATACCGATCTATTGGTGATGTAGGTCTTCATGACCTTAAATTGGTTTGTTTACAGTGCATCCAGAAAGTATTCACAGTGCTTTACTTTTTTTTTACTTACCCTTATTTCTAAATGAATAAAATAATTTTTTTTCCAAAAGCTTCTACAAATAATACTCCATAATGACAATTTGAAATAACTGTGTTTGAAATTTTAGCAAATACTTTGTTGAAGCACATTTGGCAGCAATTACAGCCTCAGGTCTTTTTGGAATGATGCTACAAGCTTGGCACACCTATTTTTGGACAGTCTCTCATTCTTCGTTGGTGCACAGCCATTTTCAAATCTCTCCAGGGATGTTCAATTGAGTTCAAGTCTGGGCTCTGGCTGGGACACTTAAGGCCATTCATAGAGTTGTCCTGTAGCCACTCCTTTGTTATCTTGGCTGTGTGCTTAGGGTCATTGTCCTGTTAGATGAACCTTCGCCCAAGTCTGATGTCCAGAGAGCTCTGGAGTAGGTTTTCGGCATGGATGTCTCTGTACATTGCTGCATTCATCTTTCCCTCAATCCTGACTAGTCTCCCAGTTCCTGCCGCTGAAAAACATGCCCCAGCATGATGCTGACACCACCATGCTTCACTGTAGAGATAGTATTGGCCAGGTGATGAGCGGTCCATGTTTTTCCTCCAGACATGACACTTGCCATTCAATCCAAAGAGTTCAATCTTTGTTTCATCAGCCCTGAGAATTTCATTTCTCATGGACTGAGAGTCCTTCAGGTGCCTTTTGGCAAACTCCAGGCAGGCTTTCTACTATAATGGCCTGATTGGTGGAGTGCTGCAGAGATTATTGATCGTCTGGAAGATTCACCTCTCTCAACAGAGAAACGCTGGAGCTCTGTCAGAGTGACCATCAGGTTCTTGATCACCTCCCTGACTACCGCCTTTCTCCCCTGATCGCTCAGTTCGGCCAGGTGGTCAGCCCTAGGAAGAAACCTGGTGGTTCCAAACTTCATCCATTTATGGATGATGGAGGCCACTGTGCTCATTGGGGTCTTCAATGCTGCAGATATATTTCTGTACCCTTCCCCTGATCTGTGCCTCAATACAATCCTGTCTTGGAGGTCTACAGACAATTCCTTGGACTTCATGGGACCTTATATAGGCAGGTGTTTACCTTTCCAAATCATGTGCAATCAACTGAATTTACCACAGGTTGTGGAAACATCTCAAGGATGATCTGTGTAGACAGGATGCACTTGAGCTCAATATTAAGTGTCATGACAAAGGCATGTACATTTTTACTTTTTTGTTTTTTTATTTTTAATAAATTTGCTAAGATTTTAAAACACACTTCTTTCACATTGTCATTATGGGGTATTGTTTGTAGCATGTTGAGGATAATAATTAATTTAATCCATTTCGGAATAAGGGTGTAACAACAAAATGTGGATCTTCTGAGAATGCTTTCAACAAGATTTTGGAGTGTGTATGTGGGAATTTCTGCCTGTAGCCTGACCCAAGATGACCATTCACTGGAACTAAGGGGCCTAGCCCAAACTCTGAACAAACAGGCCCAGAACAATAACCCTCCTCCACCAAAATGTACAGTAGGCACTATGCATACCTGTAGGTACAGTAGCATTCTCTTGGCATCCACCACACCCATATTCATCCAACAGACTGCCAGATAAAAACACATTTCTACTGCTCCAGTGCCAGTGTACTTTACACTAACTTGTGGCAAAGTTGGCATCCTATGACAGTGCCATGATTAAAATTACTGAGTTCTTCAGTACAGTTGTTCTGCCAAAGTTGGTCTAGTTTTTTAATTTAGTTTGAGCCTCCAAGTCAGAGCCATCCACGTTTACAATCAGTGAACCAGCTTTACGAAGCTGATGAGAGGTGCCAATGAGCAAGACCTCAGTCTTGTCACTATTTAGACACAAAACGTTTTGTAACATCCATGTTTTTATCTCAGAAATACAGTATGTTAAAAAAGGAACATCCACATTTTGACCAGGCATAGAGGGAATATAAATTTGAGTGTCATCTGCATAAAAATGATAGTTTAGCCCAAGTGATCTTAGAAGCAATCCAAGTGGAAATATGTAAATGCTAAAAAGTAAGGGGCCCAAAATTTAACCTTGAGGAACACCCTTACGGACAGACCCGATCTCAGACCTGGAACCACTCATACAGACAAACTGTTGGCGTTCAGAGAGATAAGATCGAAACCAAGTTAAAACAATATCAGCAACACCAAAGACAGTTTCCAAATGGTCGAGTAGAAGATTGTGATTGACAGTATCAAAAGCGGCACTCAGATCAAGAAGGATAAGAATAGAAAGAGAACCAGAATCTGAGGCTATTAACAGATCATTGGTGACCTTGACCAAAGCTGTCTCGGTACTGTGAAATTTTCGAAAACCAGACTGAAGAGGCTCAAAATGATTATTTACTATGAGATGACTTTGTAGCTGCAAAGCCACAACACGTTTTAGAATTTTTGCAAGAAATGGAAGATTTGATATAGGGCGATAGTTATTTAAATCATCCATATCTGCATCATGCTTCTTAGGAACAGGTGTTACAGCAGCAGTTTTTAATGCTGCTGGTACAACACCAGTGCGCAAAGATCCATTAACAATTCCAAGGACAGCAGGGCACAGTGAATCAAAACAAGTTTTAAACAAGCTTGTAGGGAGGGGATCAAGTAAGCAAGTGGTAACTTTCATGTGATACCTCCATAGTGAGCTGCTCATAGTCAAATTCGGAAAAGGTAGTAAAGGATGTGCCAGAGAAGCTAGACCGGCATAGAGCAGAAGAAGAAACAGGTATTGCATGAATGATTTCATGATAAAATACATTCAAGCCCGAATCACGCCACTTGCGCTCTAATTTACGGCAAGCTGCTTTCCTAAAACGCAGGTCATCTTCAAGGGAAGCTGACGGCAGACCACTGAGAGAGGAAACAACAGAGTCTGCAAAATCTGACAGATTAATTGATTTCCATTTACGGTATTTAACAGAGTGTGAGGTAGACATTGCATCATTTGCAATCACAAGGTCTAATGTATGACGTTTGTTATGTGTTGGGCCGCTGATAAACTGTTTTAGATTAAAACAGTCCAATAAAAGTAGGAAGTCCTTTGTCATTGCGCTGTCATTTTGGTCAATGTGTATGTTGAAATCCTCTAAAATAAGGATTCTCTTGAATTTAAAACATAACATTGACAACAAGTCAGCAAAATTAGACATAAAAGCTTCATTTTCCTTTGGAGGTCGATAGACAGTAGCTATGGTAACTGCCTTTGGAGCAGAAATATTCAAAACAAGGCATTCAAATGATGAGAACTGTGGTACACAGACAGTGCTGATTTTAAATAGCAGATTATGGACCACAATAATTCCCCCACATCATGGTGAATGATGTGCAACATCAATGGTGGCAGTGGGGTTATGGTTTGTTTAGTTATGTACATTGTCATGACATTTATCCATCCATGCTATGTATGTTATGGCCTGCTTACAAACTGGTCATATGTCACAAACTAAGCATGTTTAGGATGTGTAAAAGAGGGGAGGTATAACATTTACTGTTCACACCAGCCGCGGTCGGTGGATCTTAATTGGGGAGGACGGGCTCGTATTACGCTCAGGACCGGAGTAAATGGAATGGTGCGCAACGCACAAAACCCAGTGTTTTTTTGTTTTGCACACTGGGTTTTGTTCGTTGCGCACCATTCCATTCACTCCGGTCCCGAGAGTAATATGAGCCCGTCCTCCCCAAATAAGATCCACCGACCGTGGCTGGTTCACACACACACCACATTCCACAGGGCACAGGTGGAGTGTCTGACCTATTTAGAGTCTATGCCAAGCAGATGGTGCACTGCAAAAGGGAAATGAGCTGGGGGCGCAGATGGCTCAGTAGGTAGGGAGTCAGACTTGTAGTCAGAAGGTTGCCAGTTCGATTCCCAACCGAGCCAAATACAATTTACCCTAATTGCTCCCAGGTCGTTGCTGTAAATAACAAACTGTTCTTAGTCAACTTACCTGGTTAAATAAAGGTTAAATTAAAAAAAAAAAAAAAAATATATATATATATATATCTGTGACCAACAGGTGCATATCTACTGGATATTCCCAGTCATGTACAATCCATAGATTATGGCCTAATTAAATCATTTAAATTGAGTAATTTCCTTTTTATGTTTGTTTGGTAAAATGTGTCACTATCATAGTGTGATTATACAGACTAATAATTTTTGTGTCAGCTACAGAATATATTTGTATTGTCACAAGTATCCATCGTGGGTGTGGAGAGATAGAGACAATTACGAAGGATGTTCAATAATCAAACAGTGTTTATTCCCGAACACTTTGTTTCAAATAACCTAAACCAGCCACAAGGGGCAAACCAAGATCAATATATATATATATATATATACACTTAACAAAACGCAGGAAGACACCGTATTATACAGTATGTTATACATACATAAACACATTATTTTATTTTATTAATCGCAAACATCCCAGAGTGCACCTATAGTTACCATATTCTACTTTGAACCCCATTAAAACAAACTAGACACTGTAACAGGAAATAATAACTGACAGGGGATAGAAGGAAACACACAAACTAAATAGAAGACTAAACGAGGGATAAAGAGAAACACCTGTGCACTGAATTAACATACAGAAGGATCTATTTGATAACCGAAAACATGTGACCAAAACATAGCAGTAGGGAAAACTTAAACCAACATGCCAAGAACTGAAAGGACACTAGGGGGAACCAAAACATAACACACTGGGAAGCAATCCAAAGACAGGACACACAGGGGAGCAACTAAAAGGGAAGGAAGTCCATAATCCAGCCCACACTGGGCCGGATGTGACATGTATAATGTTAGTTCTACTTTGAACCCCATTAAAACAAACTAGTCAACACTCCCACTTTCCTAAAGCTCCCAATGTTTTTGTCTAGATGTCTTTCGTAATTTTCTTATATTTAGCGTGCATTTAATTGAAACATTGGAGAGGCTGCTTTGCGAGAGGTGGCTACGCATCAATCACCTGCTTAAATTTAGCGCGTTTAGTTGGAAGGTGGTGGCCAAAGCAGAGGAAGATGTAGCGGTAAGTGTCACAATGATGCCTATATTGGAGCACTATTAACGGTAATTTAGTAACTTTGGGCACTTTTCCCTTATTTTAATATTATTTCACACACTGTCCGAGTGTTTTTCCTCATATGCGCTCTTATGCAAGCAATGACAAATCTTGTGAAACACACGTTCACAAACAAACGTACATTTTCATATCCTTTTTTACAGAAAACCTAAACAAATTGAATAGCCTAATATGACGTCTTGCATTAATACACAAATCCGGACAGACACCTCACTAAAGTGTAGAAAATACATACAAACAAAAATGTGATTGTATTTTGTTCGTACCTAAAGAATGTATATACTTGAAAATATAGGAACATATAAGTATGTTTTAAAAGGAAGAGCTCTGGTTAGTCCAGCACACCATTCATTAATGATATAGAAGTTCATTTAATGCACCTAAACATAGGATCTTGATAAAAATGTTTATGTTTTGCAATTAAACTCTTTATATATATATATATATATATATATATATATATATATATATATATATATATATATATATATATAGACATATATATACAGTCGTATGCAAAATTTTAGGCACCCCTGAAAATGTCCATGATTTTCATTTGTAAATAATTGGGTGTTTGGATCAGCCATTTCATTTTCATCTATCAAATAACTCAAGGACACAGACATGTTTTGGTAGTGAAATGAGGTTCATTGGATTAACGGAAAATGTGCAATATGCATCAAAACAAAAATAGACAGGTGCACAAATTTGGGTGCATCCAATCATTTTAGGTGGCCAATTGCAAATTGTTTTCTTTAACTCTCTGAAGAGTTGCACCATGGGGGCCTCAAAACAACTCTCAAATTACCTGAAAGCAAAGATTGTAAGCAGAACAATGAAACTTTCAAGGAGAGTTATGAGAAAGCTCTCCAAGTAGTCTGAAATTCAGGATTTTTGCTTCTTATCAATCAGATCGAAAGTAACTAGTAACTAACTACTTGAGTAGTTTTTTCATCGAATACTTTCTTACTCTTACTCAAGTAACTTTTAGGGTTGCTACTTTTTACTTTTACTTGAGTAAATATTTCCATAAGTACTTGTACTTTTACTTAAGTACAGATTTTGGCTACTCTACCCACCTCTGGTGGTTAGCAAGTGTTTGTCTTGGAACTCAGTGTTCTTTTGACCCCATGCATAATGCCCCTTGTTATGACCATATTACTCCATCTTTGTTTCATCAGCCTACGGCATCTTCTTCCAAAATGAAGCTGGCTTGTCCAAATGTGTTTTTGCATACCTCAAGCTACTCTGTTTGTGGCATGTGGGCAAATTGCTATGGATTTTTATTTTTTACAAAATGTAAATAAAGAAATTTCACAAGACATACTTTCCAATGTTTTGGGCTCACTCTCACTGAATCACGAGGTTATGAATACATGGTGATATCTTTGCAAATTAGTCTAACATTAGACCAAGATAACTTTGCTTGCCTCACTCTTCTGTCAAATAAGCTCTCCTCTCCCATTCTGCTGCTGGGGCATTTGTGTTAAGTGGCAAGGGCACATGCATTTCAACATCACGTCTCCTTAGGTCCTCTAATATTTCCTCATTTATGTCATCAACACATCCATGCTTCATGGACATGTTGTGTAATAGCAACAAGCCACACAGAATGCTGCAACGTTTTAAATACTGTAAAGTGTCTCTTAAAGTGTCCTATTCAAACACCTGAAGCGCGGTAACACGCTACATTATGGCCAAGCATGCGACCGAATA
The DNA here is from genome assembly GCA_016801145.1 of Umbra pygmaea. NCBI lineage: Eukaryota > Metazoa > Chordata > Actinopteri > Esociformes > Umbridae > Umbra > Umbra pygmaea. The sequence continues at coordinate 25,578 of JACXGM010003568.1, forward strand.
ACACGCCACTGACTTTTAACCAGGTTTTTCCTGGTCTGTTTTCGGGAACTACAAAATAGCACCAGGGAATGTTTGTGCCGGAACATGCCTCTTCGCTGAACCACCCCCGGGAGCGCAAGTTCATTCCCTAATTTACAGACTGTGGAGGGAAAGGTCCCCTATGCGTCGGGTGCAAAATAGAAATGATACATGTGTCGGTGTAAAAAGTGAATTGCGCTGGGTGCAAGGTAGGGCCGCAAGTCTTAATGAGCTCACCAAACCAATTTGTGTTCCAATTAATCAGTGCTAGGTAGTTACAGGTATTCAAATAAACAAAATGACAAGGGTTCCCAAATGTATGCAGCTGTCTAATTTTGTTTTGATTCACATTGCACATTTTCTGTTAATTCAATTAACTTAATTTCACTACTGAAATATTACTATGCCCTTTAGTTATTTGATAGATCAAAATGAAATTGCTGATCCAAACACCCATTTATTTATAAATGAAAATCATGGAAATTGTCAGGGGTGCCTAAACTTTTGCATACGACTGTATCGAGCAGTGGCTCAATTACATGAAATAACTGAATGCATTGTGCTTGTTGTTTTTGGTTCTTATTTATTTATTTTCTTCTATGAATATTTGGTGGAATGTCGATTTAGCAAAGATGGTGCTTAAACATGGAGACAGATCTAAAAAAAGTTTCATTTTAATTTACATTTTACATTTTCAAGGCTGGCTGGATATTTCAATTTGTATAAAAGGTGGACAGCAAAGTAAAGTGAAGCAACTGACCAAAGTACGCATTATTTACTTCTGTGTTTCCGAGACTAAATATTTATCTTGACTTTGCTGACCTAGTTGATAATAACTGCAAACCCAGCATCAGTTGTTCTCTTCCTACTATAATAACAGATATTACATGCCTTAAACTTTTGTTTTGCTTGTTTTGCCTCATTTTATTTTACTTCCTACTAAACTAAAGTCTATATTTTTGCAATAAATATGCATTTTGGCTTTCCCTTAGTTAAGTACATGTTGTTGAAAATTATGGTTAATAAATGTATGGTTTTAGTTAGCTTTCTGTGGATACCCGTGTGGATATGGTTCAGAAACAATTTTTCCTCCCATCCTGGTTGTTGGTGACATTTTTGTTCCCTTTTTATTCTGAATAAATTAAAAATTTCTTCTTTACTACAGAATATAACCACCCTCACATTTGTATCATTATTGTAATGATGTTGATATTTGATTAATAAAATCATCCCATTGGGATACCTAACTTCATATAATTATATCCAACTATATTTCTTCGCACCAGGCTGTGGTAATGGTAGTTCTACGGAAAGTGAATCTGGCCCTACCAGAGCTATATCCAGACATAAGCAATATAAGCAGTGGCTTAGGGCCCACACATCCAATAGGGGCTGCCACCGCCAATGTTATATATATATATGTATATTTTAAATGCTTTTTTAATTTTTTAAATGATCACTATACAAAGTGACACTCAATATGTGACCACAGATATCTAGGCTTATCGTCAGAAAGTCATTTTTTTTTACATTTTATGTTATTACAGATTCATAGCTTTCAAATGGTTTATCATACACTGATAAAGAAGGAACATTTGGAAAGCTATGATGCTTCACATGTTGACACACTTAGGATTGCAAAACTGAGAAATCAGCCCTCAAAGTTTTGCCAAAGATTTCACCCCCACAGAGGTCACCTTTTGTTCACAAAAAAGATATGTTTGCCTGGCTGTGTCGAGTCCAGGTGGAGCTTTAACAGGCAGACCATCCCTTGGAGTAAGAATAGCAATGTTGCGCAGCAGCTGAAAACTGTGTCCAACTGAGTTTGAGCGCTCCTTGGCAAAAAAAACAGGCTGTTGAGCATCGAAATTGTAAAACAGAAGCACACCGTGAATAAAAATGCTAGATATTTAAACTATTGCATTTAACCACCTATAGATGAATATATTACAATATAAAATGGATACATACCTGAAGTGCTGGAACTGCTTGATCTGTGGCAGCGGTCTGAAGTATGGAGTCAGTTGATGTTGCCAGTCATAGCGTTCCACCAAAACTGTGCCATCCTCCAGTCCAACCAGCTGAGGGATTTTGACTCCTGTGACAATACTGTCCTTCACCACACCAGCTGCCAAATGTCTGACCAAGTGTTAACTCTGGTCTTCTTGAAGCACTGCTTGATGAGGCCAAAGCACCAATTAGGGGTAAACTTAGTGTGGCCTGCGATCAGGAAGTGAAGGTCCAGACGATGGTAGATCTTGTTCTTGTTTTGTCCACTGTAGATGTCACAGTTTAGGTCCACACGTGTCTCCCAACTCCATATCCAACGTTATCTCACAGAATTCCGTGAAAATAACACGGACCCTTGACTTCCGTGGCAGTTTCAAGGAATCGCATGATGACGTAGCAGAGTGTAAATTGTGTCGATTTTGCAGGGTGCTAGGATGGGGACGGTGGACGGGCATATAAACATGTGACTCACATCACTGAGGTTGCGAGTTCAAATCTAGGTTGACACTGTGCATGTATTTTGGTGTCTATTCCAGCGTGATGCAGATGTGTTGCAAATGTACTTTTTATCATTTTTTTCCTCACCATCACACTGTTTCCAAACAATACATTACAACGTAATACATTTTACATGGACTTAACAGCAAGGTTTCTGAGTGGTTACGATTAGGGTAAGGGTCAGGGTAAGGCTTAGATCGAGTTAACAGCAAGGTTTCTGAGTGGTTAAGTTAAGGGTTTGGGTAAGGCTTAGATCAGGTTAACAGCAAGGTTTCTGATTGTTTAAGGTTAGTTTAAGGGTTTGGGTGAGCCTTAGATCGTGTTAACCGCATGGTTTCTGAATGGTTAAGGTAAGGGTTAGGGTAAGGCTTAGATCTACTTAATAGCAAGGCCATCATTTCTGGGTTCCTATCGTGGAATTTTCTGCACTTGAAATTCCATGTTCATTTCACAGAATTCTCAGCCATTCCGTGAAACTGCCAAAGATTTTGGTCTGTGTTCATTTCACAGAATTCTGTGAGATCAGGTTGCCATATCTGTTGAAATAAATGTACAAATAGTTGATAACTGCAATGCTGCCCTTGCTGGCTGACATCCCCTATTCTATTGAATAGTTTACTTGTTGTGGCATACCTTCACAGCAGACATCAAACAACCCACACTTGCAAGGAGTCAAGAAGTACATGGGACCTGGTTGCATTGAGTCAGAAGGATAGTGAACTTGTTGGAAAAGATAAGAGGATTAGAAACAACATCAGACACAATGAAGGTATTTTAAGATCTACATAGTGAATGTGAAAGGAGAAAGTGTTCCTTACCTGTTGAGCAAAATCGAGGCTGAAATGCATCCGTTTGTCTTTGCTGGTCAGGCACGCCCTGCTGATTCTGAAAAACAAACAGCAATATTTTCTATTAACCAAGACTTGACTCAGCCACCTTGACACAATTCACACCTTTTATTTAGACATTAATTTCCTAAACAATACTACATAAATGTTAGTTAGCTACTTAAAATGAATGTTTCAAACCGTAGCAAGTTACAGTAGCTAGGCTAATCAGTATACTTATAGGCAGTGCTTAATTTGTAAATTCGAAGGTCCCGGAACATATAGGCCTGCGAAAGGGTGAAGGATCCGGCAAGTTCAGAGGTAACGGAACAAATAGAAAAAAGAGGAAAGCTACGCAGCATCTCAGTACACCCTTTCCTAATGACGTACATTTAAAGCTTCATTACTGTTCTTCAAACAGCAGGATCAAGCTGTCAACACAAACTCAGAGTTTTCTTTGCAAAATAAAACCGTCCCTGATATTTGACACATTGCAATGCATTTCAACAATGCCGTTTACTTGGAAATAGATTATAGGCTACCTAGCAACAAATTGACAGTACTAGTTTTAGATAACATTCCAAATCCTAAGATACTTCAAAACATAACACAGGCTATCTGAAACAACATGAATAAGACAATAATGCTTACCCCTAGATATCAACAAAGGACTCCCTACACATTGATACTGCGTGTACCTTAATGTTATCCAAGTCATCGAGTTCCTCTTCCTCTGGATCAGATAGTGCCAGAATGCTTTTTTCAAAAACAACTTGTTCCCACTAATCTGTGTTTACAGCTCTCTGTTAATGATGTGGTTGAGCACAAATGCATTTTGTCTGCAGTTCTCTATGCTGTTGTGTTTCGAAAGCCCAGCCGGTCACTGCGTGAGTGAATATAAACAAAATAACATGAGACAGCAACCAATCAGAAAGATTGGCGGGGACTTCTATTTCTTTTGTTATAACAAGCAATGTTTATTTAACTTATTTCATATATCTACAGAATCCAAACAAGAATCCAAACAAAAATAAAAGTTTACATGTTGATGAATTCAATACTTGAAAAAATATTTATAACCTAAATGAATAGCTAGTGTTTTTTTTACATTTCCTAAAGAGTATACATTCTCTCCATATGCCTAGATGTCTACCACATACATCTAGGAATTCGAAGGAGATGCATACTTGTCAGTAGAGTCTAAAAACCAAAAATATATTATTTTTTTCTAAATTCAATTTTTTGTGTTTTTTTAAATACCAAAAAAATATAAACTTTTCTGAGCCTTAAAAGAGTGGCAGATACAATGTTTAAGGTTTCACCTATGGGTTTAACCACTAAGGTAAAGAGATTCATTTCTAACATCTTGTCACAGTTCTCCATGGTGGTGTCAAAAGGAATGAGACAATAGCGAAGTTAACTTCTAAATCAAATAGTGTTTAATATTGAAAAAACCCTCTTTAAAAAATAATACTGCCGTGAGGGGCAAAATGGAACGAAACTGTAATATTTGAACACGCAACAAACATAGGAAGACATAAACAGCTAACAATGACCAACAGGGAATTGAACTAAACACACATACTATATACAAGAGGCAATGAGGATTGATTGAATACATCTGTGCCTTAATTAGCAACACTGTTGGGCTATAGGAGGAGGAAACATGTGGAATGATCAGCTGGTCTACATAGTGGGAACACAAGAGGAAAACAATGCACATAGGGTAGAAACCTTAACTAGAACACACAGGGGAGCAACTCAAAATGAACATAGCCACACAGAACAATATGTACGAACCCCTTAGGGTGGGTCGTTACACATTTTTTTAGAATTTAAACATCTAGTAGTATTGTTAAAGAATAGAGAAATAAATGTAAAATATTTTTCAGCATGTGAAAAAAACTGAAATTGAGTCTTTATGTGTCCCACACAAAAAGTCTGTTTAACCAACGTAAATTGCTGTAAAACCTGAACTTTAGTTCATTTCAATTTAAACTATTTGCCATATTGTAGCATTATAAAATACACTGCGTTCCAAATTATTATATAAATTATATTTTACACTGATTTTCTTAAATAGTTGATGCAAATGACAGTCAGTATAATTTCCAACCGTTTAAAAGTATAAAGTCACCAACCGTCAGGGTATAAGTCGAATTTCATTCAACAAACCACCCAATGAAAATAGTACTTTAAACAAAAAATATACCAACAGATCTGCCTGGGAGCGAGAAATGGGTCTTGAACTTTCAAAGGAGTTATGGGATAGAGCAATTGAAAGAGTAAGCTCTACCTCATCTTGCACCCGTCTTGGACTTATTTAGTTCAAGGTGGTCAATAGAGTTCATTATTCTACGTCCAGACTATCCAGAATGTACCCTACAGTGAACGATGTGTGTGATAGATGTCATTCCTCCCCATGTGACATCTATCACATGTTTTTTTCATGTACTAAACTGAGCAACTACTGGAACTACATATTTCATATTCTATCCGAGGCACTTAAAATCCATTTGACTCCCTGCCCTCTGATTGCAGTGTTTGGAATCCCAGGGAACCCTCTCTTAATAAGCCATAAAAACACGGATATCATTGCTGTTACCACATTACTGGCCCGCCGCAGAATCCTGCTGCAGTGGAAATCTTGTCAGCCCCCCTTAGGGTCTCTCTGGTTAAGTGATGTTCTCTCTTTCCTACAGCTGGAAAAAAAATTGGTATACCATGAAGGGATCATATTCAAAATTTTCGGATAAATGGCAGATTTTTATTTAATATTTTAACTGTTTAAGAATACTTCCCTCGATCCATAATCCATCTTATGTCACCAGCCTTTCAAGTCTAATTTATTTTTGTTGTTGGTATGCATTTGCATTTGTATTTATATTTGTATTTATGTCTGTGTGTTGTTGTTCTGTGTATGTACATGTACATGTGTATTGTATGGTGTGGTCTGTTTTTTTCGTTTGCTTGAAAATATCTATAAATTAATATATTTAAAAAAAATAAAAAAATACTCAAAATGCACTGTTTCAAATAATTATACATAACAGAGTTTCAAAACACAGGAGCCCCATTAAATGTTTTGGTGCTACCTACACATACACGTACCTCCCTTGCTGTCCATTCATCACCAACATCCACCACTGGTGAGTTAACATCAGAAGGCCTTGCCAGCCTAGGCCACCGATTTGGTTGTGGCTTATTAGCAAAAATTAAGCATGCCATCTAGGGTTAGCAATTTTTGTTCAGCAAATAACTAAATTAAATATTTGCTATATTTCACAACAGGTCATTCCATCTCAAATGCTGGTGAAGATGGGACAGCTTTAAACAAGTTCCCTGTATCAGTTGGAACATCCCCCTCTCCCACTGCTGCAAGTAGTGATGACATTGCTGGTAATTTTACAGCAGAGGGACTTGTGGTACTTCTGTGGTTGTAGTATATTCAATAAACACTTTTCTACCTCAAATCTCTCTGTATCTTAAACCTTGACATGCTTTTCTGTTGTATGCTTAAATGTCTTGTTATTATGCAATATTTTTTAACATAAACCTATATCGATTTGATTCAATTGATGGCCTCAACATTAAACTCTGCTTAGAGCTCCCAAAAGGCTAGAGCTGGCACTGTGCCACACTATTTATAATTAGAATTTTAATTTGTTGTGGTGTTTATCAAATACTAATATATCTCCTTCTCTGACATGTGCATAGGAGGTCAGAGCTCCACAAAATCTCTTATGAAAATAAACTCTCAATATAAAAATATTGGTAAGTACTGTTTTCTAGCTGTCTACCTGTCTCTTATTAAACACGGCTGACTTAAGTCACACCTGTCTATTCTTTACGATTTTTTTCTGAGATAAAGACATAATGTCATCTCTCAATGACATCTCTCTAAACAGTGGAGCTATTGTGGCCGGCAGGAGTGGGCGTGGCTTCTGGAGTGGGTGTGTTTTTGGTGGGATTGACAGCTTTCTGTCTTTGCAAGAAGACCAGTGAGTTCAGATTCTCTAGTTCATCAAATAATGTGCACATTTTAATGTTCTCATGTTACTGTAAGGGCATTTGGCATGAGTTACTGTTTTGTTTATATTTCATAAGTATTATTAATTCTGTCCAAAAAATATTTACAGAGAAAAACAACTCTCAGAGGTAAGAAACTCTCCTTCTGGAGATTTTATGGTGCATTTTCATCAACCTGTAATTGTGGGTTGTCGTCCATGATGAAATATATACATTTTTTGTGACTTTTTCTTCTAGAGCTCAAGCACAGAATGATGATCATAGAAAATGTATGCACCAACAATTACATTAAATATTATACACTAATAACACTAATACATACATGAACATAAACATACTAATCCAGTTATAATATTATTTCTGTTGTAGATTTGGTGATGGGAGCCATGAATACTGGAGGTCTGGTGGATTCAGGGGACAATTCAATCGGGTTCTATTCTGTCAACCCTTCTGTCCCTTCTACATTAATACCCTCAGGTTTGTTGATTTTGATAAACAGAACAACTTCTTTCCCAGGCTTCACCCTCTTGGACAATTGTAGACCTCTGGAAAAAGATATCAAAGAGCATATTGGTTCCTCCCATACTGGCATTAATGAAGAAATATAGATGAATCAGGCTCTGCATAGATCTTTGTGAGCCCAAAAAAGTAGTGTTTATTGATAGCCACCCTCTACCACATATTGATGAAGTCTTCCATGAGCTCAGGGGAGCTGAGATGTTCTCCACCATTGATCTTCAGAATTCCTACCATCAAGAGGAATGATGTTAGGCAGCATAAGGTCAACTCCAAGATATTTCTTGTGTAGGTGTCAGTGTGTCGTATATATTCATGTATACGTTAGTTTCAGTGCTTTTTATTGAGTTGTATTAAGATCTTAACATAAATGTTTTTATATAGTGTTTATTTTACAGAGCCTTTACTTTTTTACTTGTTTTTATTGTAGGGCAAATCGATTAGACGACAGATTTTAAAGTGCTGTTAGCTTTTTAGCCTCCATTATAGGGAGAAGCTATTAGCTTGTTCCTGGAGGAACTGGAGCCGCATGCCACTTCTAGCGGTGTTATGAGGGTTCTCAGCACTCCTTTGGCCCGGCAGGATTGCTGTACGGAGGATGTACCAATGCAGCGGCACTCCGTGTCTCCAGCTAGGCCATCAGTCATTCTAGAAAACAGCGTGTTATTTGTGGCTCATTTCCTTCTCCGTCTTGTAGCAACATTAACTTTATTCAGTGGCCTTGGACAAGATTGTCATTAAGCCAGGAAGTTCTGCGTTGTGTTCCAAGGACTCCAGTCATCCTAGGTTATTGTGTTGGATTCAACAGGACACCAGAGAAATTAGATGGGGGATTTCATATATCAACAGTACCTCAGCGTAGAATGCAGATTGATACTCGTCTTCCAGCCAAACGAATGAAGCCTGTACTATAGTAAACTAGGCCCTGTCCGGAGGGGTTGTAGAAGCATAATCACGGCCAGCCCTAAGGCATGTATTATTTCAGAAATTTGATTTAAGTTTAATATCCCCCACACCATTACACTACCACCACCAACCTGAACCGTTGATACAAGGCAGGATGGATCCATGCTTTCATGTTGTTTATGCCAATTTTGACCATCTGACTGTGGCAGCAGGAACCATTCTCCTTTGACCATCAACAAGGCATTTTCTCACATTTACATGAATAATATACATTTCTACTTTTTGCAGATATTTCATTACATTTCATGAACAGAATAGACACAGTAAATTTGATAGGGCCCCCTGCTGGCCCAGTACCCTGGGCAAGTGCCCAGTAGGCCCGTGCGTTAATCCATGCCTGTGTGTACTGTATATCTGTGGAGACCAAATGTAAGACCAAGCCCTCATCATGTTTGTTCTGTGTTGTACAGGCCCTGTTGGAGAGAGTGGATCTGAAAATCACAATGTAAGCTCAGTTTCATGATTTTAACTTAGTTATATTTTTAGAAAATACAATACCACTTACCATTTAACAGTGCTGTCTTAAAGGCCTAAAATGTGATTTTTTTTCTCTAGTCTGCAACGTACCACATATACTGCTCCATTCCTGACAGACCAGCAGCCTTAGCTCAACCAAATGGGCGGTACAGCTTTCTGCAGGAACACTGATAAAATGTATTAATGACTTTCTGTACTTATGACTTAGGTGACACAGTAGCATCTTTCTAACATGATGTACATTACTTGTCATGGAAGGCTCCATGGCACATGGGTTCTAATTTTTAGCACCCTAAGTAATTTAGAAATCTACAGTATTTGCCAAATTTGTTGGACTTTCTTGCATAAAACCTTTTGTCGCATTTGGAATCAATAAATATAATTTTAAAAGGTATTATAATGTATCTATCATATCATATGCAAATTGTGTACAGAAATAGTTAAATGTATATTTAAGTATTTGTAATTTTATCAAATCTAACATAAAAAGTAACCATGCTTTTTTACACTAACAATATGCAGAGTATGCAACTGGATGTTTGTAGGTGTGTGCGTATAGAGGTGGCTAGAAGTCCGGGATGAGAATGTGAGAATAATATCCAGAATGTCCAGAAGAAGGCGCCAGGCTCCCTGAAACAGTCCCTAACCACTAGGCAGGAGAGGGGATATTACAGTTTTTATCAATACATCTTATAATGTCATCTAGGATTAGAGTAGCAAAAGAGGTGGTATTACGACCTGGTCGGAAACCAGACTGATATGCATTCAAATTATAATTTCTATCTAAAAAGGTTCGCAACTGCTGGTTAATACTTCTTTCAAATATTTTCACAAAATTGGAAGTACTAGAATGGTCTTCCAAATCTTAGCAATTATTACTATTGAAATGGAGGAGTAAAAAATGTGTGCAAGTGGCCTAGTGTGCAAGTGGCCTAGCAATAATAGTTTCCACAATATTATCATGAATATATTTAAGATGGGGGCTCAGACATATTTTCTTTAATGGGAGCCAGGATTACTTGCAAACAGCCCTGAGTAAAATGACTTGTTTTGAGAATGTCATGTTTACTTCTTTTCACTATTTAAATTAGGAAATGCAAAAACAACACTTTTAATTAGGATATGAATAAAATAGTCCATATGAATACATGGTAGGCCTTGTCACATTTATTACATTTTAGTCATTTAGGAGATGCTCCAGAGTGACTTAAAGTGAATACAGGGTCATCCCTCTGAAGCTACGGAAAGTGCCTTGCTGAATGACACAATGACATTTGGCATAGTCAGGGTCAAGAATCACCTACAAGTCTGAATCCCTAACCACTGAGCAATCTGACTCTGTCACCTTTCTCCTGTTTGTCTATATTAGCCTACTTGTAAGTGATTGGTCTGATCATTTGAAGACAGCCTGATTATAAATGGTTTAGTGGCAACATTGCGAAGTGTGAATAATAGACACTTGGAAAGGGTGTCTGTGCACGTGCCTGCGCGTGTGTGTTTGCACGTGTGTGGTGGGGAATAGGGTGCCCTTTTTTTACTTGAGCCCAGAGATGGACTGGGACAAAAATTTGGCCCGGGACTTTAGATGGAGCGGCCGGTGGAGTGGTGGCGCCCACTGTATCTATCGCTCCCCGCGGCCGTCATTCATTCTGGGTTTCTTCTCATCTAAATATAGAGGAACTCTCTCTCTCTCGATTTGACGGTCGGGCCAGAGCGCAGTTTTGCGCTCCTTCGGATGCAACAGCCAGTCCATTTCAGCCTACTGTCACCTGTTTTAATACGTCCAGGGTTGTAACTGGCCGACCGGACGTCAAAGTAAAATATTACAGCCCGGAATGGCCCGGCCGTTCGGGAGAACTCCCGACCCTCCCGATTGCCAGTCCATCCCTGCTTGAGCCCCTGCCCCCAAAAAATCTCTGTGCACGGGCCTGAGCAACATGGTCTAAACTGGTCAAACTAGTGGTGTTACAGTTGAATCACTCTCATAGTTATAAAGAAATCCATGTTTAAGTTTAGCAAGCTGGCAAATTAATAATGTAGCTTCAAAAAGATCATCACAGATACATTAGTGTACTTAGCTATCGTTGGTAACGTTCACCAGACCCTTCTCAGTTGTAACTGAGTGGGTCTGGGCAAGGATTATTCACAGCCCATTTCCAAAAGGGTGACACCAACGGACGCCGCTCAAATACCTCTCGGCGCAATTGGATATATCAGACTTTTGCAGAATCGAGTCGGGAAGACCATATCTTTAGATATGAAGGCTTAGAGTGTTGTTCTTTGCTTGGTTTTTAACAAAAAGTAAACGTTCCAATTGCTTAAAACAGACGCGATAGCTGATTCGCACAAGTAAAATTCCAGATGTTCCATTGCGGCAGCCATCGTTGTTTTTGTCTGCTTCAACCAATGACAGTATATAGCTGCGATTTTGTCATTGTGTAAAGCCCGCCTCAACGGTTGTGACTGTCTCTAGGCTTGTGCCTCGATTTGGGAAAATTGGAAATGGCCTTGAATGAGCTCTTGGCCAGACTGACTTGTAGAAGAAATCTCAAATTTGCCGGAAATCCATCAGGATTCTCCAAGGCTACCCAAAATACTGTCTGGTGAAGAAATGTTGTGAAACAATATCATTCCACTGTTACTATTGATATATAATGGAAATTTTTTGATGTTCCAATGCCAAAATCTTAAGTTGCCCCTTTTAGTTTAAAGTAAATTTATATTGTATGTCACTTGCACAGACGCACATGTAGGGCCATATTTCAACGAGCTAAGTGCACAGTGTGAAGCGCATGATGCAAGTGCGCTTTGGGCATGTCCAAATCCACTTTTGCTAGTTTGATGGCAGACTAAAGGGTCCAAGTGCTAAGCGCATGGTCTAAAAGGGTTGTACTAAGTGTCTTCAATAATTAATAGGCGTGTTTTGGGCGTAGCATGCATTAAAGCAATCAGAGATTCATCTCCCGTTCCGTTTGAGAGCCAGGCACGTTTGTACCTTTCGCACATTGCTATTATGATGGCGGATTTGTAGAGTAATATTTTAATTTGTAATCTTTTGGATTTTTGTGTGCTACTGCGCTTCCCTGTGTGTGCAACAAGAATAGTATGCAGGCGCTGTGCATACGCCTATGTGCATTTGACTAATTTGCTGTTAAAATAATAATGACATGCTACTCCATTGACTTTAGACCAGGTTTTTGTTGGTCAGTGATGCGATCACATTCCAATGTATCAAGATAGCACTACACCAAGAATTAGTCTGAACACACCTCCCTGAAAGACCAGCATGCCCATGGGCGCAAAGATGGGCGCAGGTGCATTTGCTACTTAAACGATCCGGGCACTGGATGGTGAATTGACAACTGCATCAGTGCTGTACTCTCGATGGAGCCTCTGTCGCTCACTGTAAGAGCTCTCTCACTTAATTCTTCAGCTTTCTGTACAGGTGCCACCATGCTTTCTTCACCATGGTTTGACCAGTCTAGCCTCTCAGAAATGTGGACACCAAGGAATTTGAAGTGTGTGACCCTGGTAATTAAGCCTGGTTATACCTACAAATGTAACAACATCCCACAAACAGGGATACTTTTATCTGATTGCATTCCACAAAGGCAATAAACCACAAATGTAATAAAAATCTGCAGTTTTTAATGTTATAATCCCACTAATGTCATTAATTCCTCACAATCCTTAAGCAATATTATGGTTACAATTGTCATACAGCATGTTTGATGTTTTCAGAGAGGTCTTAACAAGCAGAAGAAGATTAGATCATTATTACAAATAATTTAATGTCTAATGTAGCAATTGAATGTCAAATGTTTAACTTGCAGAAATATGAGAGGGCTATTTAGATGTACTGCAGGAATATGCCTGTTTCATTACGCTGAGCCTAAGTTCATTTTTTTACCCTGTGACCATCAGACAATGTTGTAAAGAGATGCCAGATGCCAACAGTGTTTGTGAAGAAGTACAAGAATGTCTTGTCAGGTTTGAGTTAACAACAGCCTAGGAGGAGTTGAGAAGTTAAGAGGCTTGGAGTTAAGACAGAACTAGGTCACTTGGGCCAATTAAGATAACAGTTTTGGTATTTTGTGGCACTAAGGATTTAAGGAAAGGTGGGAAGATTTACAAATGAGAAGGTGGTAGTAAAATGTCATGTTTTGTCATAAAAAGGATTGCTGAAATTATGTTCTTTGTCTCTCTTTGTATGAATTAACCGGTTTCATGTCTGGAGATGGACATGGAATCTATTTTGCTCATTCCACAAATGCTCTCATATTTTAATATTATTCTTTCTTAATTAATTAGATATGACACTAGCCATGAAGTGGATAACTTAAAAATCATGGTCTTCTTGAAAGATACAGACTCTTTCCTGTACCACTGCTTGAAGAAAGTGTATTCTAAAAACTGGCAGTAGGTTTGGGAGTTGAGTTCATTTTCAACCCGAAAAGGTCTACTTAGCTCATCTTTAATAATATCATACCATACCAGTACCCCACCTCCACCTTGCTGGCGTCTAAGTCAAAGTAGAGCTCTGTGCCCATTACAGATCAAACCACGGGCCCATCCATCTGGTCTGTCAAGAGTCACTCTCATCTCATCAGTCCATAAAAACTTGGAAAATCTGTCTTCAGATATTTCTTAACCCATTGTTGATGTTTCATCGTATATGTCTTGTTCAGTGGTGGTTGGGTTTCAGCCAGCCTTACCTTGGCCATGTCTCTGAGCACTAAACACCTTGTAATTAAGGGCACTCCAGGTAGGTTGCAGTTCTGGAATATGACAGCACTTGAGGATAAAGGGTTCCCTTTTATGCTGGAGATAATTTGCGTCTTATTTTCTCAATACATTTTTTGTGACCCTGTTGACTATTTGCAAAAAAAACTTTGATGTTTCTGTGATCACGCCCCAATATCTTAGCAATTTTAATAATGCTGCATCCCTCTGAAATACATTTTTAAATATTATACTGTTCTGAGTTAGTAAATCTTTTTTGGCCCATTTTGCCTGAGGAACAGAATCTGCCTTATAATTATGTATACCTTCATATAGTGTGTTGATCTCCTTAGGCCACACACTCCCTCATTACACAAATACACATCACCTTATATGCTTAAATCAAAGTAGCATTCCAGTTGATACAACTTGAAGTTGGAACATATGCATAATAATGATGATATGGTCAAAAAACTGAAAAAATGTGCACACAGTGTAACACAAATAGTTCCATGGATATTCTATGAATTATTATCATTTTTATATCAATGGCATGAATGTTTACTTGATGTGTTTGATCTGTTTACTTGATGGGAGAGATGTTCGCTAAAATTAAAAGATATACTCTACTCACTGTAAATCATGTTTTGCTTGTTGTCTGTACTTTTATGATGACATACAGTAAAATTTCCTCACATTGTCACATTGATATCCCATAGGATGTATTTGAACATGTTTGCATGTTGTATCATCACACATGTTGAAAGACTTTTGTGATGTGTCCAGATGTTCAACATTGTTAGAGAGTTATCTAAAAAAAGACTCATGGCTATAATGGCTGCCGAACACACTTTTACCAAATACTGAATAGTTGTAATACGTGTCTTTATAATTGAATTAAATAATAACAATTTGTAGACTTTATTTTTCCCTTTTTCATTATTGACTTTTTGTTGATCAGTTTCAAAACTCCTAATGAAATCCATTTCACTGAATCACCTGACTCAATCAGAAATGCCACTCTGAAATCATTTAGTTTACTGTGTGTGTCTGTGGCTTGTCAACACTTTTGTTCCAAACAAGCGTGTTATTACTGCTTAATATAGCTCACCTTACTGTGTTTTGAACTTTGTTAGCTCTCTAGCATGATTGTAGCCTTGTCCAGCCAAAATAAACTCTCTCATGTGGCTCATCAAAACCTGTAGTGACTGGTTAGGGCACCTGATCGTGTGACACTTTAGGTCGTTATGTTAGGTAGATAGGACAGGTTAGGGGTGGGACTTTATAACTTTGATTTCTTTGATTTGGTTCCATCCAGCCCCTTCTACCTAATGACTGTGGCTCAATAAAAACTTTTTTGAAATGGTAAACATTTGTGTAATTTTCCTTACTTGCACGCATGAGTAGAGGTTTGTCACAGTCCCCTCCATCCAGGGAGACGTATGTAATATTTGTGTTATTTCACTTTATATCATACAGGCATCACATGTTGTTCATTTATCTATAGATCATCACATTCCATTTATATCATACAGGCATCACATGTTGTTCATTTATCTATAGATCACCACATTCCATTTATATCATACAGGCATCACATGTTGTTCATTTATCTATAGATCATCACATTCCATTTATATCATACAGGCATCACATGTTGTTCA
>JACXGM010003569.1:0-10652 GCA_016801145.1 Umbra pygmaea
TTTCAAGGCTTGTTTGAAAAATAATGACATCTTAGAAATTATTTCCTTTTCCAATATCTGAAAATGTTCAGTTGTAATTTGTAGAAAAGGAAATAGGTCCTTACTGAACAATGGGTGAAATACTCTTATTAGCTTACTAGTGAACCAGTTAGGATTCAGGTATACCTTTTGTATAACTGATGCTTTTAATGAAAGATCTTTAGATCTTCTTGCCGGAAAATTATCCAAATAGTTCTTCCAGATCAACTGAAAATGTATAATCTGACTACAATATTACGTTTTGCAATGGCCATTCCAGTCCCTGGACATTAACCACTTGAATATGGGGTGAGCTGAAAAGTAGTCCACAAGTGAAGAGTAAGTACTCTTATGTTTGCAATGTGAGGATGCTAAATGTACTAAACACAGGGGTGCCAATAATCATATACTATACGTTTTTTTTTTAAATGTCAAAGTTAGGTTTCTCTCACTTTCTATGTAGTATAATAAAATTATAAATAACAAATATATTTTTGCTTTCCCAAGGGTTCCACCAATTATGGAGAGAACTGTATAGCATCTTATATACTAAGTTTGCCATTTAACTGTCCTAAATTTTAATCAGTAATGTAATATCTGAATGACACAACCCAAATGCTTCTCTCATGTATTGGCAAGCCTTGATTACTACCAAAAAGGACAACTTGGAAAATAATTCCTACTGAATGGTGAATTAAGTTTTTATTGTTTGTACTATGAAATGTATTTAACTAGTATGATTAATTAATTCCAAACTTCAGTACAGTTGCATGAACAGTTTGTGAATCCTTATGAATTACGTGCATACGTGCATAAAGGACTCCTAACATATAGACTGACCTTCATAGCAATATACACATGGAAGAAGACATAAAATGTTAAAATTTTTCATATATTTACTAAACACATTGGTTAAACATAAACAGGCCAGGCTGGGAAAAGTATATTAACATCAAGGATAATCACATGGTTCAAAGTAGGTTATTTGAGTTGGCTTTTCCAAACCTGTTTCGGATACAGAACCACCAGATTGATATTTGCTCTTTCCTTAGTATGTGACATTTTAATTTGACCAATAAGCCTATGTTTTTTAATCTTCTACAATAAGATGAAATAATCAGTGCCAATACTACTCTTCTTAGTCTGTGGGTGTTCAGCAACACTGGTACAAAAGTTGACGAATACACCACATCCAAGTATCTACAGGAATGCTTTGACCTTTTTAGTCTATGCCATCTAAATTCTTTGTCCACAAAAAAATTACAGTAAACAAGAAAGTGATTCACAGTAGGATGTAGACAGAGGAGACAAAAATGTTATTTTTTGACAGAAGTGCACAATGATATTTGGAAGACAGCGGGCAGGAGGAGGGTCATCTCAACCATGAAGCATGGTGGAGGGAGCATCATGGTTTGGGGCTGTGTTGCTACCTCAGAGCCTAGACATCTTGCCAGCATTGAGGGAATAATGGATTCAAATTTGTATTCTACAGGATAATATCAGAGTAAGTCTGTCATCTTAACTTTAACAATCAAAAAAGATTCGTCAAAATTCCGAATCCAACCCTGATGGAAAGGCTCAGCCACTGTCTCCTTCCTTCCTCTCTGTCTCCCCCTACACATCTGTCTCCCTAGCTTATGCTTTGTACTGTTTTGTTTTTTAAATTAATTTAACCGTCTTGGTCACAAAAATATCAAAGAACTGAAACTGTTGGAGGTTCCGCCAGTTACTAAGGGCAGTCGTTCCCTTTTTTCCAGACATGCAGTTTATGTTTGACCAATGAGTAATATAAAGATGTAAAAGAAAACAATTTGGTGTTCTTTGAATCATACAGTGTTTACTGTTATGACTTATAACAGACTATAATTTAGGAGACATAAGGACATAAGGGTTCACAAACTATTTTTCTTGCAACTATTGATCCATATTACTGACTGATTAAATGTCTGCCAGCTTTCTGATGCCAGTAGTATGTTTTGTTTCTTTATAATATTAGAATTTTTGCCTGTTCTTTAGATAAGTCAATATGTTCTCCTATATTCCAATAGTCACTTGCATTAGCCAGAAACATTGCCGACCTTGAATTTAAATTGTTTATACTCTTATGCAGCTGCAACTTTTTAATTTTATTGGTGACACTTTTAAACCTTAATACAGTGAATGGAATGAAATGGAAAAGTTTGATTTACACAAATTATATTCGCCCTCAACATGTTTGAACTGTTTTGTCATTTAAAGCAAATTCAGATCTACTAGACTAACTCACATAGGTTGCATGAGAACAAATTAGATAAAAATTACATGAATTGATTTTCCATACTATATTTCACAGCATGGTCTACTGTATGTTGATATTTTAGAATTGTTTTATTATCCTTGTTGTTCTTTTTACTAACATACATTTTTCAAAAGTAATCGAATCATGATAAAAATGTTTTTGCACCCACTACTGTAATGACTCTTCAAAGTAATTGAATTCCATCTTGCTATTAAACCTGAAGCTGGACAACAAAAGGAATGACCCATCCCTCTGCATATGCCTTGCCTGTAGGGTTAAAACATTTTGGTAAAATTGGATACTTCTTTTTCCCAAATATGTTTTGTGTTGATTTGTCCTAATCATCAATGAAAGAGAACTTGTCTTAGTATTGGAAACATATTTTAAGAATATAAGCAATGAAAAGTTGCTCAAGATGATAAGTCTTTTTAAAGCAACTAAATAGGTTAATTACCCTAACATAACACTTTGATTTAGTAATGTCAGATTTTTAGAGACTTAACAGCAGCAATTTAAATGTTACCAAATGTAAGACAACCGCAAATAATAACCAACCTAAAATAAAGTTCTAGCAGAATGAAAAATTATTTCCCTGATCTACATTACTCATTAAAATAACAAAATGGCAATTGCCATACCTTTGAGAATAGAGAGAAAGATTAGTAGTACCATGAAGTACCAGGGGTCCTTTGGTACAGTCTCCATGTTGGCCCTCTGAGGCAGAATGAAAGCTGCATTGATGCGTGGAGGGGAGAGGCACCCAGGCTCCACTTCCTGCTAACTGTCTCTCACGCTACAGAGTAGAGTACACAACTAAAGGCTGCTAGTTGTGATGCAAATGGAAAATGTATTCCTTGGGAGGGGTTTTCTATCCTGTCATGGTTTGGTCATTTTACATAGTGATGATATACTGTATACAATCCTGCTAAGTTTACGTACCCTGGCAGAACTTGTAAGATATATACCATTGTATGTAACATGAGTGATCAGACAAAACACATATCTTTAATTTTTTATGGGATTCAAATATATATATAAGCAAACATAGCAGAGCACAATCATTAAACATAAAAGCAATAAAGAAAATAATGAGCTAGTCCCTGTTAAAAATTTAGCATAGCCTTATTTCTTATTAATGTGTATTGCCCCTTTTTGCATCAATGATGGCTTGAAGTCTTTTGTGATATTTGTAGATAAGGTCCTCTCTTTTCTCAGGTGGTAAATCCAAAAAGCCTCTAGGTCATCTAAATTCTTGGGTTGTTGTAATGGTCTCCCTTATAGGGACCTTATATGTATTTAAGTTGCTCCCCTGTATGTGCTTTTGTTTTGGTTTCTGTCTAGTGTGAACTACTTATATTCTAATTTCCTGCTTCCCAGGTAATATGACACTTTTCACATGCTTCCTTTAGAGCAATAGACCTCTCTAATTAATCTCCAGCTGATTCCACTATTCCAGTTACTGAGTGTATTTTTACTCACTCGTGAGTGTTGTTAGTTGTCGGTCATTGTTTCAATGACAGTTTGTGTGTCGTGTGTTAGTGTATAAGCTTAAATTGTGTTCTGTCCCACAAAGCAGTATTACTTTTGAAAAAAAATAGTTTTTGGTATTAAACTCAGTTTCATTTTCACTTATACTCCTCTTTGTCTCTGTTTCTCCACTACACCATGGATATTTGTGACAGTTGTCTTGCATGAACTGGATGTTTCAGGTCTCCCCAAATTGGCTCAACGATATTGAGTTCAGGAGACTGTAATGTCCAGTCCTTCACTTGTTTCTGCTGTAGACACTGAAGGGTTGATTTTTTATTGTTTTGCAGAACATCTTGTATTTTAGATTAAGTTGCTTGTGGGTTTTTTTTTACATCCCAACCAATTTTCATGGCAGTTGTGGCTAAAATCTTGATGGTCTATCTGACTGTGGTTTGGTATCAATAGAACCTCTGATTTTACACTTCTTTATTAAATACCCATTGGCATTTATAATATGTTTATATACTTTTCCTGATTTATGAAGTTCAATATCTTTTCTACAGTGTTGGGCAAGCTACTTGGAAAATGTAGTGAGCTAAGCTACCAGTTACTTTACATTAACCCCTTAACGCCGCCTGTCGCAAATTTGCATCAAACCCCATCCATTCCGACTGCATGCGAGATAGCGTGTATTCCCCCAATGCTGGTTCGTTTACATTCGATACATACTAGGAACCTTTTTGCATGCACTGGTATCTCGTAGGACCGATCAGTGTCACAATGTTCTAATAACTTTGTGACATGAATAAAATCTACATATCTGAGATGGGAAAATGTGTTTTATTAATTTTACCATAAATGCCTGTTGTCACTAATTTGCAACATACCTAAATTTATATCTATTCTATATACTATAGACAAATTATCAATCTCAACTTAATTTAGCATCAGCTTGGAGCCAGAAACACACAGACACACATAATTGTATATAAATTCAGGCGTCAAGAGGTTAAATGAAGCTCCAGCTTCACCCCAGGGAATTGTAGAAAGCTAGGCAACTGAAACATGGGAAAAGTAGTTTACTATAACTAAGCGATATATAGAGTATATAACCAACGTAATTCCAAGTTTATGCTATCTCAGTGATCAATATAACTCAGTCAAACATAAGGCAGGCAAAATTGTTCAGTTCAATTGTTTATTAAACAATAAGCTCTCATTGTTCCACACCCAAATTGGCAACAAAAACCTGTGCTCCACATAATAACAAACCCAGGTGTTGTGAGTGTGTGTGTGCGTGCCCACAAGTGTCTGTATGTTCATCTGTATGTGTGTGTGTGTGTGTGTGTGTTACACACCTGTGTTTGCATGGTTATGATAAATTTACTTAGGCACATTTGCAGGACAGAAATGTAAGTTAAATCAAAAGTTTTTGTAGTCTTTATGTTTTCGAAAAGGTTACATAGTAGAAGATAAATAAAATGAAATCTGCACTAACAGGCAGTAAAATATCTAGCTAGCTTAGTGGTCAGCTGTTGACTAGTTGCTACCTGGTGTTTGCAGCCTGTACTGAATTTTGATGATTAGCTTGGTTAGTGATGTATGTGTTAGTTTATTCAAGAATTACCTGAATGCGTGTTCTCAAATTCGTGTTTAACATCTTGGAAGTTGCAGGCAGTTTATTTTGGGGTTTTCCCCGAGGTACTTCCATGGGGACTCCCTCAGGATCAATTCCTCTCCGTCCTCAACCTTTTCCATCTTTTCATTTGCCATCAATTGGGAATTGGGAATGATCTTAAAACCAGAGGGAAGAGTGCCCCCTACTGGCCCTCCAACACCACTTCCAGCAGCACTGGTCTCCCATCCAGAGACTAACCAGGCCTGTCCCTGCTTAGCTTTATAAGTAAACCAGCAGTGGAATACAGGGCTCTATGGTGCTGGCCTAGTGTTAACCAGCTTCCACTAAGGGGACAAATGATGTGTAACACATTTTGTGGCAGTTCAAAAAAACAAATTGTACGAGGTCAGAAACCAAATGAAATGTTGAAGTTGTGAAAATGCTGGGTTGAGGTTGATCAGTTGATACTCCTGTTTGCAGTTGCAGTAAAAGGAAATAGCCTATATCACTGTTTTGTTAAACCCACAAACAAATGTGGTTTACAATCATTAGAAATAACATCTGCATCTTCTTATATAATTTTAAACCGTTTTTTAATACAACCCTATTTACTTTAATGAACAATTTAATCAAGCATTATGTACATAACATGCAAAACAATAAATTATATGAAAGGTGTAAGAACAATCACATCTGACCAAATACAGCAACATTAAAAATATTATTAACGGTATCAAGTTTGCACACACACATTCAAAATAAATATTTGAAAAATTCTACATTCTGGAAGTTGTCATCAATGGGTCTATCAGTTATTCAGCAGTTCAGTTAAGTTCTCAAGGCATTTTAACAGGTAGGTGTTGGTTGTGTCAGGCTTCTTCTCTGCATCTGACAAAGAAAACCACACACATGGACATACACATTGAGGCATGAGCGCACATAGGGACACAAACATTTGAAGCACATTCAATGTGTAAACTAACCCATGACAATTATGATAGATCAAATCATACCTTTCTTTGTGGATATGTAGGCTTCTTCCACCCTAAGTCTGACAGAGGGACACTTCAAGGTGGTCTTAGCCTTCAATAAAGAAGCACATGCATGTTAGAGACTGTGTTTGTGTGACTGTATTTGCATCCCAGCGATGTGGATTTGAAATGCTACAATAAACATAGGAATAAATTGCTGACGGTCAGCTTAAAGGACCAATTAATATAAAATAGAGGCCATCATGCATCATGTATCAGCATCAACTCTTCAGTACAATAAGATGAGGAATACAAGCACTGGTGAGCAAACAATGGCAAAATACCTGGTAAAAAATGAAAGACCAATATAGAGGATGACAGAAGAATAAATTCAGTGGTTAATAAAAAAAATCTATCAGGTATATAACCTGCAAGAAGGTAGTCGTTTACGTGTCATTGACGTGTCAAAGACTACCACAGGCAGAAGAGTACAAACAAATACATTCAGCATGTACACCACAATATTCAAACCACTGGTATGCCTCAGTAACAGAATGAACAGATAGCGGTTTGCTAAAAAGTACCTAATAAGCCTGAGTTCTGGAAAAAGGCTTGTGGACAGATGAGACCTCTTTTTACCCTGTACAAGTGTGATGAAGAGGAAAGTGTGTAGAAATACACCGAAGTACCCATGATCCAGTATACAAACTCATCTGTGAAACATGGTGGAAGTAGTGTATTTGGACAGATTCACATTATGTACAATGACTAAGAAAGACTTGGGCATGTACTGCTGCCAAAAGAACTGGCTCACTTGTCTTCATTGATGATATAACTGCTGAGAGAGTAACAGGATGAATTTAAGTATACACAACATCTTGATCAATTGCCTCTAAATGGAATGTGACATGATCATGAAGCAGGACAACGGCTCTAAAAAAAAGGCTCAAAACAAGCAGGAACTAAAGATGGCTTCAGTAAAGGCCTGGCATGGCATCGCCAGGAATACCCGGTGTCTACTTATGTCAAGCAATAAAATGCTAATTCATTATTTAAAAATCATACCATGTAATTTTCTGGATTTTTGCTTTGGATTCTGTCTCTCGTAGTTTAAGTGTACATATGATAAAAATTGCAGACCTCTGCATGCTTTGTAAGTAGGAAAACCTGCAAAATCGGCAGTTTATCAAATACTTGTTCTCCCCACTGTAGCTACAGGTTCAACACACAGTAACACAAACAACAGGAACAATGACCGACAGGGAATGATACAAACAGAGGGCTTAAATACATACACTAATGGGGAAAATGTTACCTGGTGTAACTGGTTTAAACAATCAAGACCATCAATTGGATGAATGATGGGAAATGATCAAGTGTCCAGGTGCAAAATAAAATAGAAAAGGAGTCAGTGGGAGCTAGATACATCAACCAAATTCTCTGCCACTGAGGGAAACCATGACAGAGGTAAATGCTGTACAAGGGAGTTGCGGTAAGTGGACCGGCGGAAGCGACACGAGAATCACATGGAAAGCGAGTACAAAGTGTTGAACTTGTCAACTAACATTCCACACTTTGTATTTTAAATATGGCTTCATGAATAAATAGCCTGCCTTCAGTTATCTTTCTAATGGAGCATATATACGTTAAAGCTGCACTATGTAAGATTTTTCTATTAACAAATGGTTATCCTATTAACCTGGATCGTGGAATGAGTTCACACAACAGGAGCTGGTCCCATTAACTCAGAGGGGTATGTACAGTTGTGCTCATACATTTGCATATCCTGGAAAATTGTGAAATTTTGCATTGATTTTGACAAAATTACTGTTCATGAAATAAATCTGACTGTTATGTAAGGATAGTGCTCATAAGAAGACATTAATGATCACACAGTTTAATTATGACACCTTTGTAAAACCATACAGTTTACATAAATCACCCATATGGCCTAAAAGTTTAAATACCCTTGAATGTTTGGCCTTGTTACAGACACACAAAGGTTAAAATGGAAACTAAAGTTTAACTTCACACAACTGAGGCATTTAAAATTTTAACTAGTGTCTGTGAATATATAGTCAATGAGTTTGTTAGCTCTCATGTGGATGCACTGAGCAGGCTAGATACTGAGGTATGGGAGCAGAAAATAACTTTCAAAAGACCTGTAAGGTACTGGACCTGCATACATTTGGAAATTGGTATAAGATATCCAAAGCCTTGCATATGCCATTGAGTACTGTTCAATCAATTATTAAGAAGTGGAAGATTCAGGGATCTCTTGATACCAAGTAAAGGTCAGGTAGACCAAGGAAGATGTCAGCCAAAACTGCCAGAAAAATTTGGGATACAAAGAAAAAAACACAAAAATGAGCTGCATGGTTGAGTTGTCAGAAAGAAGGCTTTACTAAGCCAGTGCCACAAAATGCCCAGTTACAATATGCTCTGGCTCACTGTAATTTGGATTGACGAGACCAAAATAGAGCCTTATGGTCACAACCATAAGCACTATGTTTGGAGAGGGATCAACAAGGCCTATAGTGAAATTAAAACCATTCCAACTGTGAAGCATGGTGGTGGCTCACTGATGTTTTGGGGGGGTGTTAACTCTGAAGGCATGGGGAACCTTGTGAAAATTGATGGCAAGATGAATGCAGTATGTTATCGGACAAAAAGCTGCGCATGGGACGCTCTTGGACATTCCAGCACAACAATGACCCTAAACAAAAGGCCAAGATGACCCTTTAGTGGTTACAGCAGAAAGAGGTGAAGATTCTTAGGTGACCATCACAGTCTCTTGAACTTAAATTCAGCGAGGTAACTCTGGGGAGATCTCAAACTCGTGATATATGCAAGATGACCAAAGACTGCATGACCTTGAGGCATTTTGCCAAGACAAATAGGCAGCTAGCCTGGAAAAATCCAGACCCAAATCCGGAGGATATAAGGGTCTGGCATCGAGTAATGAAAATGACCCAGCTCGAGGGGCGGCACCAAGCATGCATTTGAAAATCTCACTGTGCACAATTGGATAACATTACGACCTATCACCAGTGGTTTTTCGCTAAGCCCCTATTGCGGAGCTAACTGGTAGATTAAACTCTTGCCGAATCAGGTCGGGAAAACAGCAAAAACGTCCTTCTTAAAAAGGAACGATTCGAGCGTCGTCTTCTGTTCCTCTTTAAGACAAAAAGCCAAGTCTAACTCGTTCATTGTAGTGGCCAAACCCGTTTTAAACAACCGGTTGTTCATCCATAGCGATCTTACAATGTTTCCTATGACTTTGAGGTTGCAGCGCTGTCGTCATCTGTTTACCACGCCACTGGCACTCCTATATCAGATACACCGATGCTACAAGGGCATAGTTAATGAGCAGAATTACTCTGTGCCAGATTACCTCGCTGAGCAAATTCTAATTGTGCTCTAGCGAGAACTCTGGATTTCCAGGGTAATAGGCAGCTGTACCACCTGCAAGAATTCAGGGCCTTATAGACTACTATCACAAAGGACTGCACGCTGTCATTGCTGCTAAAGGGGGCAATACACCGTATTCAGAATTGAGGGTATGCAGACTGTAGAACAGGGGAAATTTAGTAATTCTTTGTTGCCATGTTTTTTTAATGATTGTGCCATTCTGTTATGACCTACAGTTGAATATGATAAATAAAAAACATTGTTTTGTCTGCTCATTTTTTTCTTTAAAATGGTACATCTATTACAAATTCTCCAGGGGTAATCAAACTTTTAAGCACAAATGTATATGTTGCTATACAAATCATTGGTTGGGACGTGTGTTGGCAGGAAAAGTCTCGTCACACACAGGAAAAAATTAGGAAGTGCATGGTGAAGATGTTTTCAAAGTATATTATGCTAGCGAAACAATTTAATACCTATGGTGGAAAACAGGGTTAGAAATATAATTTTGATCAGAAGAAACCTAATCCGCTAAAAGGGTTGTGGCAAATATCAGGTGAACATTGGTGTAGCTTTCTAATTGCGATGGAAAAAACTCAAGGAGCAGAGGGGTTTAAACAGCAATGTTGATGTGGCAATGCTTCTTTCAAACAAATAGGTAACACTAGCTTGTCTTCCAGTCCTAATAACATGAACTTGGGAACATGGCGCATTGATAGTGAACTGACCTCACAAGTGACAGTCAGGTTCTGGGAAAGTGAGGCTGTATTTTCGGATCTTGAAAGTTACATAGTTCAGCTTAAGCTAGCTGTCTAGCTATGTTTTTGATAACAGAAGTACGTCAACTACAGACACAATTTCTTTTGACTGAATTTGATATTAAGGT
>JACXGM010003569.1:10752-41351 GCA_016801145.1 Umbra pygmaea
CACACACACACACACACACACACACACACACACACACACACACACACCTTTTGATAGTTGTGGAGCAGGGCCCATAGTGCAGAGGCCGAAGCAGAACGGACCTCAGTCTCTTTACTCTCCAGACAGGAAACCAGCACCCTAATGGCCTTATCTGAAAAGAAACAGACAAACAAATATAGCATTCCTCTTGATACAATAGAATGAATGAACTTGAATAGAATGAAAAATTAAAAGACAGTCTTGACAGTATAAAGAATGGTAGAAAACACTGAAATAAAATGTACGCAACCATTTACATAAAAAACAAATTCTTTCGAAGCATTTTAGGACAGAGTTTTAGTAGAACGGATATAACACTGTGGCCACCCATTCACTGTACAACACCTACCGTCAAGCCAATACATCACACAGAAAGCTAAAACTAGCTAGTGGAAACATCAACAGCATTCTAGCATTATGTCTAAAGAAGGGCCCTATGATGTACTTTAATTGTAGTTATATTTTTGATAAAGGTCAACATGTCGTAAGAATATGAAAATTGCATTGTCACACGTCTTCCATCGGCTCAACTGAGATCATCGCAAATGAGACATTTATGTTCCACCTTACCATTGGCCAGTACTTTGGGCTTGTTGACAGAGCTAAAGCAGACATTGTGGAGGATGATAAGGGCGTGGTCCGCCGCCGTGACAGGCTTAGTTCCAGTGCCTTGGTGACGGTGGCGCTGGAAGGCAGCCAGATCAGCGAGGAGGTCAAGGGCTCCAGTTAGCCTCAGGATACTCAGCTGGCCGTCCTCCCCAAAAGACAAACTGAGAAGCAGCCTGAGCCACATGCCCAGCAGCCCCCCGGCACCATGGCCCATCTTACTGCCCGGCTTAGGCGCCGGCAGGGAGAGGAACAGCTGCAGGAAGTTACTCTACAGGCAGAAGATGATGACAGGGAGGAGATTGTGTATTTGTCACAGGTACATGAAACGCAGACGTTATTGCAGGTACAGTGAAAAAAATAGCTCAGCATTCAGTTATGACAGTAAAAGAGAAAAAGCAATAAATATATATATTTTTTTATTTAAACAATAGATACATTGATCAGCCATACAACTATGACCACCTGCCAAATATTGTGTAGGTCTCCCTTTTGCCGCCAAAACAGCCTTGACCCGTCAATGCATGGACTCCACTAGACCTCTGAAGGTGTTGTGGTATCTGGCACCAAAACACATCCCAAAGATGCTCAATTCGATTTAGATCTGGGGAATTTGGAGGCCAAGTCAACACCTTGAACTCATTGTTGTGTTCCTCAAACCATTCCTGAACTAGTTTTGCTTCGTGGCAGGGTGCATTATCCTGGCTGAAAGAGAACAATGCCACCAGGGAATACTGTTTTCATGAAAGGGTGTACGTGGTCTGCAACAATGCTTAGGTAAGTGGTACGTGTCGAAGTTACATCCACATGAATGGCAAGACCCAAGGTATCCCAGCAGAACATTGCCCAAAGCATCACACTCCCTCCATCGGCTTGTCTTCTTCCCATAGTGCATTCTGGTGCCATGTAATCCTCAGGTAAGTGACACACACGCACCCGGACAACTTTTAGAAATTTTTATTTAACCTTTATTTAACCAGGTGGGCACGTTGAGAACAATTTCTCATTTAAAATGGCGACCTGGCCAAGATAAAGCAAAAAGGTGCAAGTACAGACAGTGTTACACACGAATACAAATACACAAGAATTACACAAAGGGTAAATTAATGAATAAAGATAAAAAATAAAGTCAAAATTGAACGAGGTAGATGTAAGTACATGTACAATTAGTGCAAAGAAATCAGAGATTCAGAGGTAGATTGAATTAGTACACAGAGTAGCAGGCAAATACAATGAACTAGTTAACACTGGTATAACTGTGCCAACCACTTGCTGTAGAAGAAAATGTGATTAAATCAGACAAGGCCACCTTTTTCCACTGCATCATAGTCCTGATGCTCACATGTCAATTGTAGGCGCTTTCGGTGGTGGATGGGTCAGCCTGGACACCCTGACTGGTCTGCGGCTACACAGCCCCAACACACAGTGTATCAGAACCAGCATGAACCTTTTCAGCAATTTGATCTAGAGTAGCTTGTCTGTTGGATCGGAGACACTGCATCAGCATAAGCTTTGACAATGGGTTTGAGGATTTCATCCCGAGACCTTACAGCAGTGAGTGTACCATTGGCCAGCATGTGGAGGTCTGTGTGACCCTCCAAGTACATGCTTCCCTAACTGGATGGATTGATATCCCTGAAGTTTAATTGACTTGGTGTAATACTGTGATTGGCTGTTCCCCTATTTTTTTTTAACAGTGTATGATATATTTACATATACTGTATATGTACACAGATAGGTAGATTATGACATCAAGTATAACAGTCTATAGTGACTAGATGTGGACAGGTGGATAAAAGAATAGCATAGAGCCCCATAGTGAAGGGTGTCAGAGAAATTGTCCATGATGACCTGTAAAACCATATTAATACTTCTGTCCAGTTAGCAGCCTGAGGGTCTGCGGGAAGAAGCTGTCACGCAGTCTGGTTGTTTTTGACAGAATTTTTCTAAACTGGTGGCGTCTGTTATACCCAAGTGGCTGGAACAGGACATGGCTCGGGTGGCTGGTTATCTATGTCACCTGGTTTTGTAGGCGTCTTCCAGAGAGGGCAGTGATGATACATTTAGCTGAGCGTCAGACCCTCAGCAGAGCCATTCGATCAGCCATCTTTGAGTTTCCATACCAGACAGTGATGTATCCTGTCAATATACACTTGATGGTGCCTCTGTAGAAAACGGTGAAAGCTCTCTGTGACAGTCCTAATTTCTTCAGCCTCCTGAGCTTGTACAGACACTGCCGCTCCTTCTTCACCACGGTGAATGTGTGCAGTAACCAATCAAGCCTATCAGAGATGTGGACTTCAAGGAAATTGAAGTCTATGACCCTCTCAACAGAATCTCGATGGTTGAGGATCAGGGTGTGTTCAGTGTTATTCACCCTGATGTCCACGATCAGTTAGTTTCCTGACATCGAAGGAAGAATTGTTCACTCGGCACCATGCCGCTGGTGTATTTACTTCCTCTCTGTGGAATGACTTGGTGGAGAGAGTAGTGTTAGTGAGTACATCTGCTAATTGGCCAGCATACACTCTCAGGTGACACCTCCGTTTTTTTATTAAATATTTTTTTGGGGGCGTTATCATTTTTATAGACAGGACCGGAGAAAGCAGAAGCAAGGGAAACAGGTAGAAGGAGACAGAGAGAAAGGGCACAGACAGTGGACTGAGCCGGGGCTCAAACCCCCTTTGCAAAAGGGGCCATGTGTAGCTGGGAGCTTAGACCACTACACCAACTCTGTTAGGTACAGTTAGGGTAGATTTTAACTGTGACTGACTAAATAACGTCAGCTGAACATTTGTTAATACAACTGGTAACAGAGTCAGCATAGTCCTTTACATTCCCTTCTGATTTGATCTTGAAAACAGCCCAGGCCATGTGATCTAAACATTCCTGGAGCGTGGCCTCTGATTGGCTGTTCCATTTCTGTTTTGTTTTAATGGTCACCTCCTCTTCACTCTCTGCCTATCAGATGGAGCTAGTAGAATAGATTCATGATCTTATTCGGCGAAGGGCGGACGTGGTTAGCTTTGTAGGTTTTTCTATGATTGTATAGAAAAAAACTTTCCTCAGATTAGACTAAAAAACATTAAGACAAAGTTTGAAAGAAAAACATTAAATAATTGATAAATGCATGGTTTGCTAGGAGCAAGTAGGGAGGCAGCCATTTGCACAGTGTCAAGCCAAATGCACGGCCCCAAATTATTACCAAAACATTATAATTTACACACAGTTGACTTGGGCCAGGTTCAGTGCTAGGTTTGGTGACCATGTGGTGAAGTAATGTAATATATTACCTTTTGCAGGACTCCCTTACAGTCTTTGTTAATGGCCAGGTTGGCCAGTAGAGAAAAGGCTAGCTGCTGGATGGGGCTGTTGTCCGGAGCAACCGCAGAGGCCAACTTCATCACGCACTGCATCAGGGAGCTGACCGAAAGAGATCGAGGGCCAGTGACACCACCACACAGAGAGCTACAGGCTGGGGGGGTAATTGAGGACCAATGACAGAAAGGGGTTGGAGGAGACAAAAATGATCTTATAGGTGTATTGAAAAACTTACAGACCATGTAGACTCTGCCAGGATCTACAACCCTTATTCTGAAAAAGTAGGGACAGTATGGAAAAGTAAAAAAAGTCATAAACCCTGTACTATATTAAAAACACATTATTAACACATTATTTGATGTTTTACTTCATGAATTATTTTTGACAATATTCACAAATTTCAAAACTGATTACTGCAACACAGTCCCAAAAGGTTGGGGGAGTCAACTGTTTACCACTGTGTAACATCACCTTTCATTTTAATAACACTTATTAATCGTTTGTGCACTGAAGACACTAGTTGGTTCAGTATAGGAAGCAGAATTTTCTCAGATACATCCATTATGCATGTCTTCAGCTGCGCAACTGTGCAGGGCCTTTTTTGCCTTGTTTTGCGCTACATAATGTGCCACACGTTCTCGATCAGAAACAGGTCAGGACTGCAGGCAGGCCATGCTAGCACCCACACTCTCTATGTACGCAACCATGCACTTGTAATCTGTGCAGAATGTGGTTTGGCGTTATCCTGCTGGAAAATGCAGGGACATCACTGGAAAAGACAATGTCTAGATGGCAGTATGTGTTGCTCCAAAATGCATACATAGCCCCCATACCATGACAGATGCTGGCATTTGAACCTGATTTGTGGTATTAACTTTGGTCGCTGAAACTGTATTTCTGCAGTGTTTTCATTTAACCTTTTGTTCGGTGTTGTCTTTACTAAAGCCAAAATGTGTCCAAACGATGGACACTGTTTTTTAATTTGGTACAAGCTGCTCCTCCTGTTGCTCAGTTGACTCAGTGTTTGGGTTCTCCGTGTTGTTTCCATGCCGCTGCCTGGATGGGGTGGAGTCACGTGACTACACACTCGATAGAATGGTTTTAAGAGGAAAGCACAGCTGTGGTCAAAAGTTTCTAGAATTTCAAGGAGAACTTTAAGGTGAGAGGTTCAATTGTTGTGAAGAACGCATCAGGGCACCCAAGAAAGTCCTGCAAGCGCCAGGATCGTCTTCTAAAGTCAATTCAGTTGATGGATCGGGCACCACTAGGGAAGAGCTTGCTCAGGAATGTCAGCCGGCAGGTGTGCACATCTGCACACACAGTGAGGAGAAGACTTTTGGATGAAGGCCTGGTGTCAAGAAGGGCAGCAAAGAAGCCACTTCTTTCCAGGAAAAACATCAGGGACATACTGATATCTGCAAAAGGTACAGGGATTGGACTGCTGAGGAATGGGGTAAAGTAATTTTCTTAGATGAAACCCTATCCAATTTTTTGGGCCATCTGGAAAACACCTTGTCTGGAGAAGACAAGGTGAGCGCTACAATCAGTCCTGTGTCATGCCAACTGTAAAGCATCCTGAGACCATTCAAGTGTGGGGTTGCTTCTCAGCCAAGGGAGTGGGCTATCTCCCAATTTTGCCTAAGAACACAGCCATGAATAAAGAATGGTACTAACACATCCTCCAAGAGCAACTTCTCCCAACCATCTAAGAACAGTTTGGTGATGACCAGTGACTTTTCCAGCATGATGGAGCACCTTGCCATAAGGCAAAAAAGTGATAACTAAGGGGCTCGGGGAACAAAACATCGAAATGTTGGCTCCATCTGCCCAGACCTTAATTCCATTTAGAACTTGTGGTCGATCCTCAAGAACCGGGTGGACAAACAACAACCTACAAATTTTGACAAACTCCCAGCAGGAAGAATGGACTGCCATCCATCAGGATGTGGCCCAGAAGTTAATTGACAGCATGACAGGCTGGATTGCAGGTCTTGAAAAAGAAGGTTCAACACTGCAAATCATGACTCTGCATAAACTTAATATAATTGTCAATAAGAGCATTTGACAGTTACGGAATGCTTGTAATTATACTTCAACATACCATAGTAACTACTGACAAAAAGATCTAAGAACACTGAAGCAGCAAACATTGTGGAGACCATTATTTGTTCCATTCTCAGAACGTTTGACCACAACTGTACAGTATTAACAGGATAAAAAAATATAACCAAAATGGGAAAATTACATTGGTTAGAGCTTCTAAATTTCAGTTATGATTCCTATTCAATTAATCGTCCAGCCCTACTAAAACCTATTTTAAAATGTTGACTCGTCGGATCACAAAACATGATTCCACTGTGCTACTGTCCATCTCAGATGAGACCGAGCCCAGAGAAGTCAACGCCACTTCTGGATAGTGTTGATGTATGGCTTCTGCTTTGCATAGTAAAGCCAGGGTTTACGCTATGCACATTTAGGACCGCCGCTACAAAAGTATTGCCCCCGCTACTTTAGAATTTTATTATTTTTTATTTTACCTACCATTTAAATTTGAGCTTATTGAATTATAATACTAAAAGTAACTTCAATAAACGTCCCCAGACTTTAAAAACTCCAGGGGCTCAGAAAGAAGACCCAGGACTGAGGGGATTGTGTGTTTGTAATTACATTAGCTATAATTATGTGAGCTATTACATTATTTGTTATAACAGCGCAAAACTGAGGTCGAACCCCAAAATCAGGACACCCAGAGCCTTTGGACTTTCTAAAAAAAAAGATTTATGTACAATGTATTGAAAATATTAAAAAACATAGTCCAATATACCTCCAAATCATTTTGTGGGATTATCTACAAAGAGTGTGATTATTCAAAAGACCATTTTAGTTGTGCATTATTATTATTATTATTATTATTATTATTATTAACTGCCTACCAGTTTCAACTTCAACAATGCAGTGCCTTAAGATTCATGGATATGGAAGATCTCTCCTGGTAGCGCATGCAGAAGTCTACATTCACAAAGCACCGTTGGCTCGCCTTGCAAATGTTGATTCCATCGCTGTGTTTGTCAGCTCGCAGAACACTCGAAGATGACAAAAACACCCGGGGCTAGAGTCCCGGAAGCCAGGGTCTGATGACGCCACTGATGTTAATATAAACTATGTATTCAAATATTGTGGGGGCTTGATGTTTGCTTTCCCCCTTGCTAAAAAAATCCTAAAGGAAAAAGTGAAAGCCTTAACTTGCACCTGTGAATGCAGCAGCAAATGGTTTTGACTGAAGTATTCTCAAGCCCACGTCAGAATATACATTACAAACGCATTACGTTGTTTTAAGACAGTGACGTCTGAGGGATCGGAGACCACATGCATTCCAAAGTGGTTTTCGGCATTGCCCTTTACGCACCGAGATTTGACCAGATTCCTTGATGTTTTTCAAACAATTTTGTGCACTGTATAATGTGATATGCCCAAAATCCTACCAATTTGTGATTGGGGAATGTTGTTCTCAAAGTGTTGGATTATTCGCTGATGCATCTGTTGAAAGATTGGCGAGCCTCAACTCATCCTTGCTCTTGAAGGACTAGGCCTTTTTTTTGGATGCTCCCCTAACATACTACAATAACCTGTTTCACATCACCTTCTTATTTCAACTTGTGACATCACTTTTTATTCCTAATTTGCCCCGGTCCCAAAAATATTTGGGAACATGTTGCATGCATCAATCATATAAAAGTTTACTTTAAAAAAACTATGCAGCTGATTATGTAAAACATCAAATACCTTGTTTTTATACTTTTTTGTTTAAATATAAGGCAACAAAAACCTTCTACAAATCACTCCTCTTGGATTTATGAGCATTTTCCATACTGTCAACACTGAATTGGGGTTGTACTAGATAGTATGTTGAGCAGAAGAGGTTGCTTTATTAAAGACTGTTAGGCTGGGTTGGAAGGGGTTTGTGGCCTATATATAGGAAAATAATAAATTTTCAGAAGAACTGGGTCACATTCACAAGTCTAAAATCAGGCATCCCTAAGGTGAGAATACTGTGGAGATATTGTTTTAAAGTCTGAATGCTCTGTCTAATCTAAAGGCTGCCGTCATGCAGTCTGAACACACACCTGCTGTTAGAGTAACCTTTAGGAACCTTTAAGAAACGCTGGGCCTGACATGACTGATTGGTATGGCTTCACAGCAGGAGCGCGCGAGTGGCGATAGAACAAACCCGTGCACGCTTCAAAGGGCTGCATCAGAGACGAGTGCAGGTGTAAAATTAACAGCATCCTGTCTGTGTTGCACACGGCACCTCTTTCCATGACCTCAGACACACTAGCACTCTACCATCCACCACATTTAGAGAACACAGCCAAGCACTTGTGCTTATTCAAACTAAACATCTTGTACTCTTTACTGCTACATCTCTGCTGCTCTCATACTGGAATTCCAATGCTCTAGGAGACAAAGAGATGCATTGTTTTTCCATAGTGAATTCCCCACTGGTTCTCAGCCTAGAATACTGTACCTACAGTACTTTAACAGAGCAATGCAGTTTGCTCTAATACAGTGTCAGTGTTTCTATTGTGGCAGGCTTTTGGCAGTGATAGTGGGTGGCTAGTCAACGCCAGGCCTAGCGAGTGTGTGTAAATGGTCATCAGGAGAGACAATCGAGTTAGTGTGCCTGTGTGTGCACATGTGTTTGTGTATACACTACCAGTCTAAACGTTTTTGAACACCCAGTGATTTGTTTTTTATAGAAATCCATCAACATGGCATTAAATTGTATTCTATACAATACTGTGCAAAAGCCTTAGGCAACTGTTGAAAAAACTAAATGAAAAATCCTTAAAAAATACAGAAATTAAAGTTCGTAAATATAAAATGTATACTCTAAAGAGCACCAAACAGAGAAAAACTAAAATATCTTGACATAAATGTAATGTGTCACACCCAAGGTTATTATAGTTACTAAAACTAATACTGAAACTGTCAATTAAAAAACATTATCATCACATACAACAACACATATACTGACCTGTTGTACAGTTGGCTGTGTAGACACAAAGTAATTCCAACGCTGCCTCCATAGCGCCATCATCCAATAAGAACCAGGGCCAAAGAGCATGGAGCACAGCAGCCAATCGACAATCTGTGGCTACAGCCTGAAGAGAAAAACACAAAAACTCAACATCAACCACATTCAATCATCTTTCGATGTTATAAACACATGCCGATTCACAGTTAGACACACAAGTGAGGTGATTGTCAACAGGAACATGTTCCAAGATTCTGCTCGTCAAGCACATAAAGCCCATCAGGGGGGAGAAACAAGGTAAACAAACACATCAAGGCCCTTCTCATCCCAATAACCATGCAAATGGATCCACCACTGAAGAAGATAAAAACTATGAAAGCACGTTCAGACATAATAATTTAGGCTAAATCTAATTCCACACGCAGTCAGCTCCAGCAAAATGGCATTCATCAAAAACCTATTGGGAGCAAAATAAAGAGGAAGGATGCTCACTTTTGATTGGCTGTTGCGGTAAAAACAGTTCCTGAGGATTCCCAGAAACATCTTCAGTTCTTTCAGGTAGCTCTCCTCCTAGTGGGGTGCATGGACACAATACATCTTGGTAGACAATCCAGCACATCTAACCATTAACGGACGAAATTGCTCCAACATTATAAGTTGGGAAACAGTAACTAATCAGCAACTTGGGCAATGTTGCAAACTTAGAGTTAACACGAGTTCGGTGTTGAACACATCGTCACCAGCCTTCAACATGACAGCACACACCTGAAGGCTGACATCATGAGAACGGGTAGCTAGATCCTCACCTTTCTTCTAGCTCTGCCAGGTCTGACTGACTCCATGTTGAGGTGGCTGTGGATTTGTCTCATCTGCTCCATAATGCTGTAGATCAAACCAGCTGAACAGGGAGATGTGGGTCAACAACAACAACAACAACAACAACAACACTGCTAGGTAGGGCTGCAACGATACACAATGGACTGCACATTACAGAGTGAAGAGCTACTTTATTTTGAATGCTTCTTTTAATAAATCAGATTGATCTGATAATATATCTACTCTGAGATATACATTCTGAGGCCATAATTATTGTTGGCACTTTTTCAACTTTGTGCGTTAAACTAGAGAAGGAACATTTAGACAGAAGTGGGCAAAGTTTTTTGCTTGAGAGCCACATTGAGTTTTTTAAAACCAAGTGAAGGGCTGCATATTATAGCTATGCGTTAAAAAATAGGTAATTGTATTTCATTAAAATACACCCCGACACAATTACGTGTGTAGCCTACAGATAATTTTTTGTTTTCTAACATAATTTCCTTGTTTGACGTCATAGAATGTAATCACTTGTTTACAAGATCATTGAGCCTACTCGCCGACACCTGTGAACCGAGGCAACAGCGGATATGGAAATTTCATTTTGGGCTCAATCAACTTTAAAAACGACTTGCCGGCCGGATCAAAGTGCTACCAATTCCCACTAACCCTGCCTTGTCTGCGGTTCCGCAACTCCTTGGACAGATGAGGGGCGCACACAAAGTTCATCTAATCCCATGTCACCGAGCTGCCAAAACTTTCTGCACTGCTCATCCAACACAGAAGCCTTTAGTCAGATCATGCACTGGATGACTACATTCACCAACTATACTTATGCAACGGAATTTACAGGCACCTGATCTGCACATGAGTGGCTGGAGAGTGATGTGGTAGGACAGATAATCTGACTTGTCAAATCCAAATCAAGTGCAGTGTTATGCCAATTTGCATGAGGTCAGGCTCGACCCACTAACTATCATGACATGAACGTCATGCAATGCAGCAACTGAGCCCACTACGCCACACAGACCCCCTAAGGTTCAGTTGCAGACTTCACAATACTTTGTCTATACAGTTGCGGACGGGCAGGTGAAAAAAAATTGCTGAAGCGCAACACTTCACTGCCTAGGGTGTCGAACAATAGTGGTACAGTAACTGAAATATTTATATATTGAGGTCTAAGATTAACAGTGTAATTGGAAAAAAAATATATTCTCAGAATTAGCAAAAAGAATTACTGAATAAACAAAAAACTGATTTCATAGGGCCCTACAAGATCACTGGAGCATCAAGAAAACACTTTGTCTCACTGTATTCAAGCAACCCTAATCAAGACAATGTGATCAGACAAAATAACTCACAAGAGCAATAGGTGTGTTTGTAGACGTGGATGTGCCCATCTTTTTCCAAATAAACAAAAAACTGATCTTTAATAACTGTTTACAATCACCTTTTGTGCTGTATCAAAAACGTACCATACCATGACCCTAAAATATGTACGTTAACATGGGTTACGCGTACATTCGTACCCCATCTAGGGTACAGTAGCCAAAGCAGGATGTTTGCTCACAACCTACTGTTCCATACAGGGCACTTGGCTTAGGGTTTTGTGTTACTCCCATCCACCTGCTACTCATACTCTGGTGTGTTCCTGCAGTACCTTTAACAGCGTGGCTCTGAGCAGCAGGGCTGCAGGCTAGGAGTGCCATGAGGGCTTTAGCGGTCAGCTTCTTCATTGGGTCCTGGAACGCACGCTTCTCAAAACTCTGACAACACAATCCAAGGAACCAAGGATGCTAAACATGACAGATTTGCACACAGTATTGACAATGTACCCACTACCCCTTTGATGTTGTCCTGCCAAAAGTCTGTGTGTTGGTGGGGATAATATGTCAGGCCTTTGTGTGTGGGTGTCTTTACGCCTGTGTATGTGTTTCTCTTTTACCTGCAGCAGTTGTTCACAGAGCTGTCCTCCTGAGGCCCCATTTAATGACTCAGACAGAGGGGTCAGCTGAGGGTCAGAAGTCAGGGTGGTGACCTCCTGGAGCCGACCCTTGGCCTCCTCAGACAGGACAACACACAGGAATTCTAAAGCTGCCATGTGGAGGTGAAGGTCACTGCATGACAGGTCCACACACACCGACAATGTGACTGGAGACACAGATGCAGACACACACACGCGCGCAATTAGAGGACAGTAAAGAGTCAATGAATGGGTAAAGTATTAGTTCTGGAATTTCACTATGGAATACGGTCCTAGCATATTTTGTCAGAAGGTCTTGCACCAGGCCTACAATGAGATAGCCCTACTGTTACAGGATGCTAACAAGGACCTAGCGGCTTCCCTACCGGCCAACCTGATCGGAGAGGAGGAAGACATGGCGGGCCATATGATAGCCTCCTTTCCTTTTACTTTCTAGATTTAAATGCTCTGAAAACATACTAGAATGTAGACATTCAAAACTCACAAAATGAACTCTGCAGCGTTTTGGGAACCAAAGTTATTAGTTCATATCGGTCGACCTAATGATGCTTACTTTCACATCACAATATAACCCCCTTCCAGGAAATTTCGGAGGTTTGCTTTTCCAGGTGTAAGCGATGAATTTCTTGTCCTTCCGTTTGGCCATTGCTGTCATCTTGAGTATTCACAAAGTGTACAGAGGCCGTCATAGAAGGCATAAAGAGGGGTTCGGCTGATGACGTACAGGGGACCCTAAACTTTTGTTTCTCAAGCCACATTAACCAACTCTGACTGGGGGATCCCGAGGCGTTCCCAGGGTCTTCCCCGAGTCCTGGGTCTTCCCTGAGGCCTCCTCCTAGCTGGATGCATCTGGACTTACCAGATGCCCAAACCACCTCAACTGGCTCCTTTCGAATGGCTCCTTTCGATAGAATTGAATGTGTATTTATTTTCTGTTCAAAAATGTGCATTTGGGGACAAATGTAAACTTGTGGATCTGACTTTTGTATGCATCCCCAAGTGCTAGTGTCCAGGGCCGGACTAACCATCGGGAGGATCAGGAGTTTTCCCGAACGGCCGGTCAATTCCGGGCTGAACGGGCCGTGACATTTTACTTTGACGACTGGTCGGACGTATTAAAACAAGTGACAGTAGGCTGAAATGGACTGGCTGTTGCATCCGCAAAACTGCGCTCTGGCCCGGCCGTCAAATCGAGAGAGAGTTCCTCTATTTACAAATGAGGAGAAACCCAGAGTGAATGATTGACGAATGTGGGGAGCGACAGATACAGCGCACACGCGCGAAGCGCCACCCCCCCTTCCACCGCCGGCCACTCCATCCAAAGTCCCGGGCCAAATTTTTGTCCCAGTCCCTCCCTGCTAGTTTCTGTACCAATGACACTCACTCAGACAACTTTGCCCTGGAACGCGGAACCAGGCAGGGTTGCCCTCTGACCCCTTACTCCTCGCAATTGCCATTGAGCCCTTTTTGGTAGTGTTGCGGGCCTCTGTCTCTTTCCAGGGCGTATCACAGGAGGGCGTTGAGCAAAAGTTATCATTGTATGCTGATGACCAGGTGTTCTATGTACTTAACCCCACAATCTCCTACCCTCCATTCTGGAAAACTGTGGTTCTTTTTTTGGATACAAGCTTAATCTCTAAAAGAGTGAGTAGTTCCCAATCAATCCAGCAGCATTGCAGCTTCAGCAGATAAACTTGCCCTTTCAGCTTAACCGCTCTGGCTTGTGACTCGCTCATTCTCAGCCCTCTGCCAATTCTCCACCCCTTCTCACTCAGATGAGGCTAACTTTCAGAGGTGGGGTAATTTACCTCTGTCACTCATAGGTAAGGCATCCGTTTTTCAGGTTTTATTTATTTAATTTAGTTATTACTCAATATTCTTTTCCACGTGTTTCTTGGAAAAAATAAAATTGTGGGTTTTCGGTGCATTCTATTTTAATAACACAAATTAGATTCATACCAGTGGTTCAAACTTTATTAAAACTAGTGATTTGTGTTAGCTACTGTAAGCCTAATATTGTAGTCTACATTATCTGTACTGTCGCACGACTCATCACAGTATCAAAATAATAGGGGTGGCTCAATAACACTTTTTCATGTCCGATACCACAACCTTGAGTATCTGCCGACACCAAACTGTTTGTTTTAAGGGCACACGCCAGCACAAACGGAGCACAAACAAATGACACCAGTTTGGAGCGATTTAAACGACATGGGGTGGAGAGTGACGTAACTAAACAAAAACATTATGTTCAATATCCCTTACATCAAAGCAGCACAAACGTTAGTTTTTGCGGCACAAATCAGGACAAACAAATTGCATAGTTTTGGAGATTTCGTTTTATGGGGTGCCAACTTCCCAGAGGTGTATTCCACAAGTTTTTACGCATATCTTATTGTCTTATATTCACAACTCAAAGTCCATAGTTTACTTTGTTTATTCTTCCAAGTCAATAAAGAATCACATTTCTTACATTCAGCATAGTCCTTTTGTGCAGCAATGTCTACGCAACAACTTATTTGTAGAGACACTATATACTTGTGAGCTTATTTATGCTACATTAATTATGGTAAACATTAAAAAGCTTTGTGTTCTCCCACTGTGCATCTAAAGTTACTGCATGTACAATAATGTTTTTTTTGACATGCGCAGAAAATGTCACTGAACATGCACAGAAAGAACGAATATAAACCCAAAAAATATTCAGCAATAAATTACTAGCAAAAATAATTATGAATCCAAATTTACAAAATACAAATGTGAAAATACAAATTCTGAAATATGAAATATGGCTCTTACAGGTCTAGAGCGATAATCAGGCTGCTACTTCAATCATTTGGGGAGGAAAATGACCCAGAGTCAGTAGGAATTTACTTTCAGAGATATGCAAATTCAGTGGAGAGCTTGCACTTCCCAATTTTTTCTTCCTTTCTTTTTTCTGGTCTCTAAAACCTTTTTGCCTCCATCTCATTTTTTATGCTACCTCCAGATAAGACATTTGGTTTCCTCCCAATTTTATGGCTTTCCTGATTTAACTCCAAATCAGCCCTGTGACACTCCATTGACTCTCTAAGGTATATTCATTTTTTATGAATAGACAAACACTCCATCAAAAAAAATATGACTGGGAGCAGGAAATTAGTGTTGAATTGATAGGGTGAGGCAACAGACAGAGTTAGCTCAAATACATCCTGTTCCCATCTAAGACTTGTACAGTTTAAGGGGGTTCATAGAGTTCACTTTTCCAAATCCAGACTGTACTTCAATTTCACCTGCTGCCCCTGATAGCAGTTTTTGGTGTTCCGGAAGACTTTCCTTCATGCAACCCCAAACATTGTTGCTTTCACTACACTAGTGGCTCAATGCAGAATTCTCCTTCAATGGAAGACTTCCCAGCCCCGTCAGTTTCAAAATGGAATATACAATATGAAGAGATATGTCCTTCCTGCAGCTAGAGAAAAGTAAGTACTCTTTGGGGCTCCACCAAGAAAATGTTTTAACATGTACTGTAGCAACCTTTTATTTCTTATTTTAAGGCCCTCCAGAGACTGCCTGACTGATGTTGTGCAGATGTTAGCCTAGTTAATTTTTGAAAATTGTGTTAACTTAAACCTATCTTTTTTACATTTCTGTGCTTGTATGTTTTGGTCCCTTTCTGTTTTGTGTGTGTTTTTATAATTTCACTTATTTGCTTTAGGATTTCTGTATAATCGTGATGTGTACGGCTAGGGGGATCTATGTGGTGTGGGGGCAGGTTGGGTTTTGGTCGGGGGGGTCATGTTTGGTGGGAGGGATGTCCTGCTGTGCGGGAGGTAAACATAAGGTGCATTTTTTATTCTGATTTCTACTAATATATATATATATATATATATATATATATATATATATATATATATATATATATATATATATATATATATTAGTTTACTGTCCATAGGGAACTGGAGGGACTGGAAACTCAATGCATCGGTTGCCAAAACAGAATGATATGTTTTGAATTTTAGTTAATCAGGGCTGGTATAATGTAATAAATCATTCAGATTAAATACACTAGGGGCTAATCCCATAGTGAAATATCTCATTCATCAAATAAAAAAGTGTACTGTCGTAATGCAAAGCATTTCCCTTTGGTGTCCATTGATCAACATCCTGCAGCCCAGTAAAACGACCATGTGAAACAAAACCACTTTAGATGGA
Organism: Umbra pygmaea; assembly: GCA_016801145.1. Classification (NCBI taxonomy): domain Eukaryota; kingdom Metazoa; phylum Chordata; class Actinopteri; order Esociformes; family Umbridae; genus Umbra; species Umbra pygmaea. The sequence goes on from JACXGM010003569.1 coordinate 26,748, forward strand.
CAGCTCAAGACTCAAGCCCTTTTGCCTACATTACACATAACGCAATCAATAACAAACGCCTGCACGTGCACTCACTCACACATGGCTCATTAGAGATCACTGCAACCCTGTTTGCAAGAGAGGACATGTAGTGACATGTTGCCTGCTCCACACGTTTCTAGCACTAACCCAAACATGTACCAAAATAACCACTGTCCCGTGCTCCATTAAGAAAGTAGACTCACAGTGAAATGCTGATGGGTCCTGACTCCTGTTCCTAAAATCCAAATTAAAAAAAAGAAAATGATAGGGATACGAGCAGCATAGAGTCGCCACCAGCTCCTGTATACCTGTGAACACGTTCCAGCGCTTTCCCAGGGCTGCTCTCACAGATGGGTACGCTGTAGAGCTGGCCCTTCTCACCACAGTAGCCAGCAGCGTCAACGCGTCAGCCCAGCACACACACACTGCATCGCGGACACTGGCGTCTGAGGAGAGGCCCGCAGACACAGCCAGGGAGAGACCAGAGAATAATTACACAAAAGATCACCCTGGGAGTGTGATCTCAGAACAAGCTGAGAAACTGGGGAGTCCTTCATTAAAACAAGACATAAACAAAGGACTGGTCTGAACAGACTTATTAATGAGCTTCCATTAGGGATCTCAGGACACTTTTAATTATGACTTGAGATGAAGACGGAACACTGAACACTACTGCATTGCAATTAATTCAGCTGGAAAGTGGACATGTTTCTATGAGAATGGTAAAATTAGTATTGTAACCAATACTTGCTGTGTTTTATGTCTATTGTATAGTGCATGTGGTATGGCAGTTTTTAATGTGGTTAATAACTGGATTTATTGATGTTCTGCCCATGGCCACAGGGAATATGGTGTATATTGTTTTATAATAGGCCTCTCCCAAAAGTTAGGCTCTTACCCAAGTTTTTGGTATCAAGCGTGAGGACAGTTAAGAGATTGGCCAGTAGAGGTTTCAGGAAGTCCCTTTGGCCAATAAGATCAGCGCTTAGCATGAAACATGACTGCAGGAACTTTGAGAAGCTGGACAGGAAGTGAAGCAAGGTCAGGACCTGTAGGGTGACAGTCAGAATCACTAGTGTGCTGCTAATCAGGAAACTACTAAACATCTGGAGGCAGTGTGCACACATTGCATTACAAAAGGTGGGCTGATTTCATCTTTAGGTAAAGGTTACATGTGTCAGTGGGTAGATGGAAAGAAAACAACACATTTCATTTAAAGTGAAAGCATGAAATTGCCCCCATCTATTCACTTTCCAACCTGTCATCTAAACCGCAGGGTGAGACAATTAAAAAAATCCAATACCACAATAACACTGTATACACACATACCCTGTTATGCAATTTAAGTGGAATATTTTAGAGGAAATATGAGACCGTTTGAAGTGCTTTGAAGCTTAAAACTCACTGCAAAATAACAAATGTAATGTTCTAAGTCCACACCAACATTTCAAACAATTGAGACCGGAGGTCTTTAACCGTACCTTCGCCAGAGACGCACATCATGTTGTTTCATGTAGCTCACTTAGTACTGTGTTTTGTGCTTACAGTGGAGCAATATAGGTTACCAGAATGTGGAGGAATGAAAGATGTGTTTTTATAAGGCCAGAGCAACATCATTTGTATCTCCTTAAGTGAGACTTATTCCATATGTTTCTAGGCTATTTAAATTGAGGTTTTGCAATGTTTTGCAATCTGATAAAAGTTAGAGCGTGACACAGATCTATTCTCACAGCCACAGCTGCATGGTGAAAAGAGTTTAATATTCAAGATCCATGGAGGCAAACATCATTAGACTTGATGTTCACATCTTCACCGAAAAGTTTCAGTTCGCAATTGAGGATCACATTGCAATGTTATGCCATCCAAATTGTGCAGCCCATATATTAAATGATGTAATCCCAGTTACCTGGCTTTTAATGGCCTCCTGGTCTCCAGGTAACTGGCCTGGCGTCTTCAGCTCACCCAGTAATCTCTCAATGGCTGTTGTATCTACCAAACTACAAAACACACACACATGAAAAAAAGATTTTCAGTCCATTTTAAACAGAACAATTTCAAGTAAAAAAGTAGAAATTTGTGAATGGAATAAAAAAGTTGATCTAGGAATGTTAGACCTCTGACCTCGCTAATGATTGGAGGAGCTCGGTGTGACCAAGAGCTGATAGGGTGAACTCTGGCAGCACAGCGATCAGGTTGCCTAGGAGGCCACAAAGGGCTGACAAAAGGTCAGGGGTCACAATGACACAGGGGAGGTCAGATGCAGGGTTGACATGTCTGGAGTCCTGTGAGTGCAGTGAGGCACTGCTGTCTGCTTCACTTTGACCTGTGCAGCAGGACACAACCGGGAAGCTGACATCAACATGGAGGTGTGATACGACGAGAGATGAGTTGCCATGGAAGAAACATAAAATGGGCCTGTTTCCAAGCAGAACCATAGTTATCCATTAGGTTTGATAAAGTTTTGTCATGTGGAACTGTGCCATTTGTGACATTCCCACGTGAATAGGCGGCACATGATATCTTTATATAACACTGGCTCATCTACAGTATATATTTAGATGTTCAGAACATGTAGTTGCCATCACAACAGCCTGACCAAGCAAAATATGGTGACAAAAGAAATGCATAGAACAACAGTGAATGGACTACAGAAATTAGAAATTGAGGGTTTTAAAGCCAACAGAATTAAAAGATAGCCAATAGGTCAGTGGTCAGAGAAAAAGAAAGCAGGATAACTTTATTACTGCGGTTAAGAAATAAAATACACTGACACTGAGGCACTTTGGTATCTCTGCCAGCACACACACACACGTACCTTGAGCTATCCGTCTGCTAAACGGTGTATCTTGCACAGTGGCGTCTAAGGAGGTGGGAACAGGAGATTGACGCTCTGAGCCTCCAGGTAAGATCTGTTAAGGACAAAAAAGACTACTTTACAAAAATACAGCACTTGATTCAACCACAACCACTTTTTAGTAGTGAGAAATACATAGGCTCAATGTGCTTAATACAATGAGTTCAATCTATAAATGAGCCCTGAGGTATCAGTTCTGATATCAGCTATTCACCAGGGTACTAGATGTGGACAAGGACCCAGAGGCCCTGCTAGAGTTGTCAGGGACAGGGTTAGACGGCCTCCACATCCTCAGGGAGTCATCTGCATCTAAACACACATACAAAGAAAAACAGAAATCCACCAAAAATACTAAAAACTGAAAATAATTAAGACATGGGTGTAGAAACTACATACATACAACTCTAGCTACAGACACATTTGGGGCAGGCCAGTACCTTTGGTGTCATTATGTGGCCCAGGGTCCCCAGCTGGAGGTGTCAGGTCAAAGGTATACCTGCCAGTGTAGCAGGCTTTGGCCATGAGGGCCGCGTGCTGGAAGAAGTCATAGTGGTAGAGTAAGGCCTGCAGGGCTGGGAGACCCACCAGAGACACCCCAGACGAGTCGTCGTGGACACACGGACTCTGAATGGACAGAGGAGAGGTTGAGTCAGAGGAATGGTTCTGTCACAATTAAACAAATATTTCCTCAAATAGTCAATTAAAACGCCAGATTTAAGCAACTGTTAATTATTATTGTTCTACCGGTGTTTCAGTTAATGCGGCTGTATGTTTTACTCAGCCTGTGTTGTTTGTAGTAACGTACAGGTAGATGGCAGTAACTACATTGGAAGTAACACGGCTCCCAATCAGTGCAAGTGACTGAATCTTCAACAATATTTTTTCATTACTCATGGGAACGTTACAAGTGTTGAGATTGTGTTAACAACATGATGCAGCAATAAAAGGGCAAACTGAAACAAGGATTGACACTAAAATATAGGAAATTATACTTATTAAACAGAGGGACATAGAAATAAAGGCCTGCTTCAAATAAAATCTGGTCACCTTCTGCAGTAGAGGCTTAATAAGGCCCTGGTTTTTATTTTAGAAAACCCCTAATTACAATGTAATTACTATGTTATCAACATACGTTAATATGAGGTGAAGAAATACACAGTAACAAAACATCTAAAAGTGCCTCAGACCTGCCAGGAAGAGTCAGTGACCTGGTCTGCGGTGGCACACATGGGCATCACTAGTAGATTCTGGAGGATAAATGCTGCCTGGACAGACCAACAGAGAAGGAGATTACAACACTGCCATCTAGCTGAATATAGCAGGTACTGCATTGTCTTCAAAGTTGTTCCAGCAAAAAGAAAACTGAAGCTTTCGTTGGAAATTAAATGTTGGATAAGTTAGCTGACTTTAAATGAGTCAGAAAGCCCAGTAGGTTCCAAAAAGGCTGTAGTGGAACACTAAAATCAATATGTATTCTGCTTTAAACCGCATATGGCCAAATAGTCTCAGTTGCACAGTGATTAGAGCACAGGTCTATAATGTACCTCTCTGCGGCCCATAGAGCTCTCCTGCTGGTCTAGGAAGATGTTGAACAGGGTTCCCCACAGGCCTCCACTTATATTCTGACAACTACTGCTAAGAGACCTGCATCCGCTGCTCACAGAGGACAATGCAGAGCCCACACCGAGGCTGGCGAACCTCACCTGGCAAGGGAGCACAGGAGAGAGGAAGAGGCGGGAGCAGGGGAGCAAGATTAGGGGAAGACAGCGGGAGGGTAACATATAGGTGAAGAAAAAAGCAGAGAAAGCAAAAGTGCGTGAATACAACACTAGATTAAAACGTGATGGATACATGCCTGACAGCCCTGGTGTCCCCAAGGCCAGACACACAGTTCCAGTATGTTGGTTATATACACTGTCACTGACACTGGCTGTGATCAACACTGACAAAGAGCCAAGTTGCCAGGGGAGTTTCTCCAAAATGACTTACAGAGAAAGTGAGGAAAAAAGGAGAGGCAAAGAGAGAAGAAACTGCCATTTGCTATTCGTTGTCAGAGCCTGTGAACTGAAGCGTAGGTGTTATAGATGATGGTGTCCCTCAGAAGTCGAGTCTAGGAAGAAGTACTGGTTTAATAACAAACTTTGGAGGAGAAACAACTTTTGGTTGAATGTTCCCCCACATTTTAGACAGTATTTGACAAATTCTTTCCATTAAATAGTAGCTTGTTCCTTGGTCTCTCTCCCATTTTATTTTCTGTGCCTGTATCTGACTGTCATATTGTGTGTGTGTGTGTGTGCGCGCGAGGTACCTCCGGGTCTCTGTCCACCCACAACGGTATGAGCCAGGCCAGACTTAGCTGAGGTCCACTGGCCACATCAGATCCCACCTCCTGCCCCAAAGACCACTGGGAAATAAAGTCCTGGAACAGATCAACATAGAGAAGAGTGATATCCAGCCTGATGCAGCAACAACAGGCACCCACTGAACACGTGCCCTTTGTCAATCTGTGTCAAATAGAAACATGTTGATCTGTACTCTACATCTCCAGTGTAGAGATGCGATCAGGACAACTGTGGCTGGTGCACGGACCTCCTTGGTCTGGGTCATCATCTCGTGGGACAGGTGTAGCAGACAGATGACAGCGTTCTTGGTGACTCCCTTCCCCATGAATGACATGGCGTTGCCGCCCCACTCCACGTAGAACGACGAGACCACCTAGACACCGAACAAAACCTGTCAACCCCACCGCAGGCGTACTGATCCTAAACACACAGGTGAACTGTAGGTGCTGAAAGGTTTACACCCATAGTTCACTGCTTCAATGTCACACTTCAACTTGTTACAGCGGGGAAATTTTACATTATTCACAATGTCCACAATTTAAAACCTTGTCTGTTGTGACAGATTAATTTTCTGTTAGGCCTCTTCAGATTCCACTTTAATGCAGCCTTCATAGCCATGTGGAATGTGGTCATTTACCAGCTTTGAAGTCCCACATTTCAGCAGAACGCATTTATATGCCATGAACTCATAACAGAAATGCTGATGGGCCACTAGCCAACAATCTGATTTAAACATACTGAAAGTACAGCTGTAATGCTGATGAAAGAGCACACTAATAGATTGCATTTACCTCAAACTTTCCACTTGGTTATGAATATGAACACACTATGACAGTACTTCCTTCAGTGACATATGTGCATTTGTGACAATAAATGGAGCGTGTCAGTAACACGGTATGCTACTTCCCAATCCCATCTCCCACTCTTGGGTAATGTGATGGGCTGTCACTGTTCAGTAAGCCCAAAACAGTGTGCATTCGTCAACTCATTGAACGAGTCAGCTTTGGATATCATATATATATATATATATATATATATATATATATATATATAGAGCAGAAGCTGACTTCTTCACAAGCTTAATCTCTCATCTCAAACACAGTGGATAGACGCATATATGTAGCTATAAATCGAAGACTGTTAACAAATATTTCTCCATCTATCGACCTTGTAATTTGCCATAGTTGGCCTGGTCCAGATTATCTGCCAAACGCTGCTTGAATGGAGAGGAGAGAAGCTGTGATAATGGCAGCTGCACAGGACGTTATAATTGAGCTTTATGACAGGCTACTGTTAAGGATTTATCCACAGCTCATTTTTCTAACAAGGGAAAATCTACTACTTCTAATTTGACACTCAGGGGCAGTATAAAATGCAGTTCTTGAGATCGTATTTCAATTACAGAATTCCTATACATGTGTTTAGATAGAAATTGATTCAAAAGTGTGACATTATTCTATACATGATTATTTTGGATGGCTGCTGAAAATGTGGCTTTGCATTGTATGAGAATCATTGAGGACCAAAGCGAGGTCCCTGTACAGTAAGTACCAACCACCGCACCCCAGACAGGGGGGCCAGGGAGGATGACAGGCAAAGAACCAGCTGAGATGACTACTTAAAACCCTGTGGTAGCCTGCATAATCTCCAGTCAGTCACAAGATGCATCTACTCATTTTTAGCAGCAGATTGTGTTTGGATTTAATTAATTCCACAGGTATTTTGTCCCTTATTTCTTGAAGCTTAGTCATTTGATACAGGTAATTAATTCTGCAAGTATCTTTTACTGACAAATTTCTGCAGGCAGCAGACTCCATCTGGCCAAAGCTACAAGGAGAGGAGAGCTTTGGGGAACTTGCACAACACACACACACACACAAACCTGAAGTACCCCAAATTTCTACCATAATTGTATTGGCCCTAAACCTAAACCCTAAGACCAATATTGACTTTAAACTCAAGGGGACAGGCTAAAGATCCTAACCTAGGTATTTTTGTCAAGTATTACTATCCTTTTGAAGACTGGTCCTAACAGGATCTGTTAAATCAAACACACAGACACACAGACACACATGAAGAGAGGATGCGTCCCCCACAAACAAACCTCCAACAGTCCGCTGAGGTACTTGGAGCAGAGTGACTGTGGCTCCATGGTGGGGCAGTATGAGCTCCAGCCAGGCAGGGCTGTCAGGCTGACCATGCCCCCCACAGTCCTCTCTAGACAGGGGAGACCGTAGAAGCGAGGGGCATTAGACACCCGCAAGCACTGGAGCAACCGTACCGCCAGCTGGCTCTTAAAGGACCCTGCCAGCACTAAGCACAACCTGTGGGAGAAAGGAGGGAGAGGTGAAGATGCCGAGACAAATACTACTACATATACGCAGGCCACCATCAAGTATGAAGTGAAGCTACTCTGACATGTACTCCTAAAAGTAACCAAATGATAGTCTTGCAAGAAAGATCGCTACTTCCACAATCTTCAAATGTTTTACAGTATAAGCGTTTAAGCTTCGCAAAAAATTTGAACACCGGGGGGACCAAATATTTTACATGCAGAGGGTAGTGACATCACTGCCTTTACGCTACTGCATCGTAAAATGCGCACAATTCCCGCCAAAGTATCCACCCCGCCTACCAAAACTCATAATAGGTTGTAAAAGTTGAACTTGTGATGGTTTGTAAAAGTCGTTTGCATGAAGAGAACACTCGCTGGAAAATATTTTTTCTTATCAGACCTTGTGTTGTTAACCCAAGATCTGACCATGCAAGATTATAATGGATATGAATAGCACCACAGAAGAACAAACCAGATATCAGAATCAGTATCTCCCTGCAGCCATTAGCTTCAATCAGTCTCTTCTATAATGTCATGAAACTAATTTATGAGTTGCAGGCAGTAATACAATGTGTGCACGCATTGGTATACAGCCACAATTTTTATCTGTAAGTGATCAGCATTTAAAAAATGTTGATTAAGGACACATTCTGTTGTCAGAGAATAGATAAGGGTTTCTGGTACTGCTTCCACAACACTAGCAACTCCTGTCTCAGGGAGGTGAGATGGTTAGCACAGCTTAAGAGCACTTTAGAAAGCAAAACAATATTAAAATTTGATAGCTCACCACATCAAGGTGAACTACGGTGCATCCGGAAAGTACTCATATCGCTTCACTTTTTCCACATTTTGTTATGTTACACCCTTAGGTAACACTTTATAAATGGTTAATAATTAGTTTTTAATCATGTTGTAAACCATTTATAAATCTTTTACAAGATGTTATAACTCATTAAATTTAAAAGGCAGCTGTCCCCTGATGCTGGCCAAATTTTGAGCCCACTTTTTTCTCTAGTGCTAATCTTCAGATAGGATACTTACCTTAGTTACAAATGTGAAATGAATAAACTCAAAAATCTATGGACATAAAAAATGAGATGCCAGGAAACATAAATGAATCAACCCAGTGAACTGATACCAATGATCCTGGCTGATGAAGAAGGTAAGTATCCTATCTGAAGCATAGCAGTACAAATACATGTGGGCTCATTATTTGGCAAGCACCAGGGGACAGTTGCCTTTTAAATTTAATGAGTTATAAGATCTTGTTAATGATTTCTAAACTGTTTACAACATAATATATAAACTAATTATAAACCATTTATAAACCCTTTATAAGGGGGCCTTATTGTAAAGTGTTACCCACTCTTATTCTGAAATTGATTTTATTTGTTATTTCCTATAAAATTTTACTAATACCCCAGATTGACAATGCGAAAAAAGTGTGTTTGAAATCTTAGCAAATTTATTAAAAATAATAAACATAAAAGTACATGTTTTTCAGCGGCAGGAACTGGGAGACTAGTCAGGATCGAGAGAAAGATGAATGCAGCAATGTACAGAGACGTCCTTGCTGAAAACCTACTCCAGAGCGCTCTGCACCTCTGAGACTGGGGCGAAGGTTCATCTTCCAACAGCACAACAACCCTAAGCACACAGCAAAGATAACAAAGGAGTGGCTAAAGGACAACTCTGTGAACGTCCTTGAGTGGCCCAGTCAGAGCCCAGACTTGGCCCAGTGGCCCAGTCAGAAAATCTCTGGAGAGATCTGAAAATAGCTGTGCACCGACGCTCTTCATCCAACCGGATGAAGCTTGAGAGGTCCTTCACAGAAGAATGGCTGAAACCAAAATAAGTGTGCCAAGCTTGCAGCATCATATTCAAAAATACTTGAGGCCTTAATTGCTGCCAAAGGTGACTTAAAGTATTGAGCAGAGGCTGTGAATACTTATGTACATGTGCTTTTTTCGTCATTGTCGTTATGGGGAATTGTTTGAAGAATTTTGAGGGAAATAATGAATTTCATCCATTTCAGAATAAGAGTAACATCACAAAATGTGGAAAAGGTGAAGCGCTGTGAATACTTTCCAGATGCACTGTGTATCTATACAGACCAGTAATGACAAAACTAGGGTCTGACACACTACACAACAAATGACCGCTTCATTCTACCCTGTTTGGCTCTGTGTTGCAGGTGTTTAGTCGACTTCTATGTATCCGTGTGTCCTTCTGTCTGTGAGTGTCTCTTTTTTTGCGTGAGAGATACAGAGGTGCCTACAGGCAGTTCTCAAGAAAAAAAGAGCAATGCTTTGAATACAAATGACTCCATAGTCTCAAAAATAAACAGCAGAGATACAAAGTCTGGGAATTGGAGGGGGTGCAGTCTGGTAATGTGAGGATGTTTCCATGCCTCTCGAAGACATCTCGGGGATGTTAATATTTAATGGGTAATTGTTAGATCTCATGTGGTGCTTTTTGTAGGCCTAGTCTTTAATAATCTATATGTAATTGCATATTAACAACTGATAGCATAAAAAAAGCTGATGTTTAGATTAAAAATAAAAGTGCAACTCCGATTTACCATTCAAGTGCATAGGGAGGACTGGTAGGCAGGTTATCAATAGGTCATCTAGATTAGAACCTTACACACGGTAAAGAGTTGGAGGCAGTAAAAGCTGTTCATGTCTTACCTTGCTCTGATGTACCCCTCTACCACAGCCCCTACTCTTTATCTTTTCTAACTGTCTGTATGGTACAGCGCCACACCACTGTATTTACCAACCATCTATCTCCATATACTGACATCTGTTGCACTACTTGTACAAATGACTAATTGTCTGATCTGAAGACCTGCACACTGTATTATTTATTATTCACTATTTTCTCTGTTTTTACTATTTATTGTGCACTGCTTGTCTTGAAATTATATGTGTAAGTTCTTGTTGTCTGTACCTCTACGCTTGTATTCTTGGCAAGTCACCTTCTCAAATAAGAAAATGTTCTCAACATGCCCAGCTGGTTAAATAAAGGATAAATAAAATAAAATTAACCTAGACAAAGTCTGACCATTAAAGCATGCAGGCATTTATGTTATACTTTCTAAAAAACATTAAAACAAAAACATTGTCTTCAGTTGTATTTTATTGGTTTTAATACAAACTTCCACCTTTTGCCCTACAGCAAAAGGCACACTCCTAGTCATACACTAGTTAAACTACCAAAAGTACAGTATTTGGACACTAATAATGTAGGAGGGATAAAAGTCCAGGGCTGTTTTTCATGGTTTGGGCTAAGACCCTTCCAGGTCATGTTAAAGCTACAGTATACAAAGAAAACTTAGACAATTGGGTGCTTCCAACTTTGTGGCATCAGTTTGGGGAAGTGCCTTTCCAGTCATAAAAGTAGGGTAAAGACATTGTTCGATGGGTTTGGTGTGGAGGAACTTGAGTGGCCTGCAAAGAGCACTGACCTCAACCCCACTGGACACCTTTGGGATGAATTGGAGCTAGTTCTTCCCATCAAACAGTGCCTGACCTCAAAATTTATATTTTAGCTGAATGGGCACAAATCCCCACACACACACACACCACAACCTTCTGGAAAGCCTTCATTAAAGAGTGGCACCTGTTATATCTGCAAAGGGGGGACTATCTATATTAATGACCATGATTTTTGAATGTGATATCCAACAAGCTCATATGGATGTGACGATTAGGTGTCCACATACTTTTGGCTATATAATGTATGTGCTTTTTTCGGTTTATATTGTTAATAAATTTGAAACACACATCTCAAATATCAGAGTGGCACCTGTTATATCTGCAAAGGGGGGACTATCTATATTAATGACCATGATTTTTGAATGTGATATCCAACAAGCTCATATGGATGTGACGATTAGGTGTCCACATACTTTTGGCTATATAATGTATAAGCAACCCCTGAGAGGGACTAATCTAGCCTCTTCCTACCATAATGTGCTCATCAGACTAAGTATGGTTTACATCAATTTTAAATTGATACTGAATGTTAGGCTAAAATCGGATGTTTCATTGCAGATTCAATATCATACTAGTCTTGCAAGCCGGTCGGCTACTTCCACAATCTTTGAACGGCTACAGTATAGACGTCTGGACATTATTGTATGAAAATGTGCACACAGGATGGACTGGATCTTAAACAAGCAGAGGGAGGTGACGTCACTTTGAACTCTCCAAAAAACAGCCACCCTAAAGAGCTCCCCACAAACCTAACAAGTGGAGGTGGAGTGTTTTCACCATACCTGTCCCTGGTGTGTGTGATGCGCTGCAGTAAGGTCTTCAGGAACACGGTCAGCTGTCTCTGTAGTCTCTGGCTGACCTGGGCCACCCGTTCCTCAGTTTCTCCTAGACTCGGGGTCTGCGACTCGGCATTGACAAGCATGTCCAGCAGTGAGCTGCTCTCCTGTATGGATCCCAAACACCCACTCTTAATGATGCCAACAGTCAATCACAGGTTGATCTGAGTCTGCCTACTTCAAGCCAACGAAAGGTCACTATGGGGGTTTCCGTTCGCTCAGGTTTATTCAAAAATACAATTGCAACAATTGTAATAGAAACTGTTGGAAAATTAGAAATAAATCTATTTTTAGTTTTTCTGTTCATTAAAAATAATTTTCTCTAACCCCTAAACCTAAATTTAACCCTCAACATATCTGTAACCACAGCCTTAAATCCAAATTTAACCTTAGTCTCCTCAAAATACAAAGTCTAACTCCTAATCTAACTCTAAACCTGTCTAAACTTAAACCTAACCCTAACTCTAACCATAAACGTCATTAGAACTCTAACCCTAACATTAACCCCAAGTGAGGACTGGCAAAACAGACGTCACTAATGAGGATGTATCATGGGTTACTTACATGTGGTTCTCTGAATTATCGTAACACGCACACACCTCACATTGACCAACCAGTAAAACATCCTAATAAGGGCAGGTTTTCTTAATGTTTTACCATCATTGTGAAGACTTCTGGTCCTTATTTGTCTGTTAAACCAAAATCACCTAAGACTGATTAGGTGGAATCTAGATGTGTTTTTCCTAGATCAAATACAAACCCACATCATTAACAGTTCTGGAAAACCTCCCTCTGTGTATCTCAGTGATCTGTGTTGGGTCTGTAATGTGGTATTGCTGCCTTCCTGCCTTCTGTCCATGTATGATTTATGTTTAGTTGGGGGAAAGATCCTCTGGATTACACAAACACATGCAGGCGTGTGCACATTGTTTTAGGGGAGAAGAAGGCGGAGAGCAATCTAACATACCCCATGCAAGCATTTATAAGCAAGGAGATGAAGTTATAGAGATGTGTAAATTTACCACTTTTCCTATTATACTTATTCCTGCATCTCCATATAGTGAAGATTTTTTATTAAAGTGAAGATGTTACAGTAATACAGCTGAGAGAAGCCAGCAAACCTATGGATATAGATAGAAAACTCATTCCAAAATTGGCTACTATTATATTGCTACCACCTAACACCAGTTTTTAAATGAACTTTAAGGGAATATTTTATCCCATGTGATTTGTAGCCTGATTTCATTTATTATGTATCCCAAATGTTTACAAAGCAATTTAGATGACACGTCCACATTTCATGAAACAACATTTTGTCTGTGACGGGAAACAATTATTTTGCTCTTATGGAAAGTAAACATTGTAGCTATGGGCAATGCACTTGCAGACCCTGCGGGTTTTACAATGTTACTTCGTCCATATAGCTGATAAGTTGGAGATGCAGTTGCGTGACTATACTGCGGTTACAGATTACAAGTAAAATCACCCCAAAAAAATGTAATATTTTGGGATAAAATAAATAGAAATATAGCTGCGAGCAGCGATTGCGGGCCCAAGCCGGGTGGCACCGCAACCCAGGTGCCTTTAAGCCGGTGGCACCGCAACCCCGGTGCCTTTAATTATCTTTTAAGAGCCACGTTCACTAATTCATATAAAGAGCATTTTTCCATGTGGGTGAAATTCATTGTTCCTCACCTTACTTGATGTCAGGTTTCAGATTACTTGTTTTGAAATAAAAATGTTGATTCCTCATCCATTCCATTGTAAGCATTTCAATTTAACTTTCAAACCATTCAAGAATCGTGCGCTGTTTTCTGCGCTGACCACAAATCCAAAATGTGCCATAAAGCAGTGGTTCTCCAACTTCTTTGATTTGGTTTGTTTTCCTCACATTTTTTATAGGCTATAATTAGGTTATGCCAGATTATTTTAAAGGTTTAAATAGGGATGGTTCTCGAACCCGGTTCTATTAAGGACCCGGTTCCAAATTTTTCAAAACCCGATAATCAATAAGGTCCAAGCTTATCGATACTGCTATCGAGACTAGTCAACAAGTGTGTCAATTGTGTATACCTTGGATTTATTATTATATAAAATGAAAACGAATTTCACTTCAACTTCTTATTTTCTCACCCCCTTGTCCACACAACACAATTCTCGAGCGATTTGCTTTGCGCTGAATAAAACAGGTTTGACTGTTTTCACCAAATCACACACTGTATGTATATAATGTACATGTGTTTAATGTTATGTTGCAGTTACTTATAACGTAGTGAAACCTAAACATCATTCGGGACGGGAAGACGAATCTGAGTATAACAGGTTTGCATTAAACGAGCATCGAACAAAATATTATAGGAAAACGGAAAACCAAATAGCAATTGATTTTTTACCTACGCACTTTGTTTTTACCAAGTCGCACACTGTATGTATATAACGTACAGTACATAGCCTGTTCACATTGCACGTTTTGAGTGTTGTTCTGTGTTCGTAATGGTAGGATGCAGTTACGTATTCCGTAGTGAAATCTAAACACCATTCGGAGAGGGAAGACAAATCTGAGTCTAACAAGTTTGCATTAAACAAGCATCGAATTGATGGGGTTTTCACACAACGTAAAGTTGTATCTACAACGCAGTCAAGTCGGACCCACGAGGAACGACAGTCAATATTCTAATATCCATTATGACCAACTCCATTTTCTGTGTCAAAACAT
>JACXGM010003570.1:0-19289 GCA_016801145.1 Umbra pygmaea
AGACTAGGAAAAAAAAAGGGTTTAATGGAATGGATTAGGAGCATCCCAGCAGATGACAGTAAATCACAATAAGCGTAGTATGTGATAGCAAAAAAGTAAACTTTTTATTTTTTTCAAACACTAACAAATAATAATAAACTAATTTGTATTTGTGATTAAAAAAAGGTAAAGTGTTGCAGTAAACACCATGAGAAAAGTATTGTGGATATAGATGAACAGCAAGTTGAGTTATTGTCAAAAGTTCAGTTATTGTCAAGTTGCGATACATCTGTACTCTCATTCTTGCTGATCCTCAAACTCATTCCTGTACGTAGAGATAATTAAAGGCAAGATATAGCTAACCATGTTGTGGAATGAAGAAAAATAAAAATGTTGAAATTAATAATCGGCTATAGGCTAAAAAAATACATTTAAATGTAAATTGTGGGAAAGTATTGGAATTATTAACTCAGTAGCGATGTAAACAAATTGGGCTATTTTTAAGGCATTTTGGGCTGTTTTTGAGCAGTCATTGGGCTAGTATTTTCTGGTTTACCTGGCAACCCTGCTAATGAAGCTACTTTACGGTACGGATCCACTTTTCCGTGCTACACTTCTGTCGCGTCGCATCTCACTCTATTCCTATGGGTGACGTCACGCGACTTCAACGTGCCTGCACAGCATCCCGGGAAGGCAGCACTGCATTTGAGAAAATGTTGAGCGACAGAAAATATGAAAATTCCCAGCTTTATGCAAATGAATCCGTTGAACGCGAAGCGACTATCCAATAGAAGTAGAGCACAGAGGAGACGGGGGGAAGGCTCGTGGTGAATCAATGGAGAAACTGATGGTGGCTGTAGCCCACAGCTGTATTTGAGGAACACCCATTAATGTACGAATGGAGGGTAGCCTTGCTACAACACCCGACTGCCGTGTCGGACAAGTGGATCCGTACCGTTAGACCTACCCATTTTAGATATGCGTCGGGCGCAAGAATCATTTATCCCGCCGTTAAAATACCAACAGCGCCCAGGACCCTCCCACAATGTAACTTGCGTTTCGCGTTTGATACTTGCGTATCTGATTAATTGGAACACACAATTTGGTGAGCTTATTTAGCCTTGAACTACATAGACAGGTGCATCCAATCATGAGAAAATGTATTTTAAGGTGGCCAATTGCAAGCTGTTGTTCTCTTTGACTCTCCTCTGAAGAGTGGCAACATGGGGGCCTCAAAACAACTCTCAAATGACATGAAAACAAAGCTTTTTCAACATTACGGTTTAGGGGAACGCTACAAAAAGCTATTGCAAAGATTTAAGCTCTCAGTGTCCACTGTGAGGAACATAGTGAGTAAATGGAAGACCACAGGCACAGTTCTTCTTAAGGCAGAAGTGGCAGGCCAAGTAAAATATTGGAGCGGCAACGGCGACAGATGGTGAGAACGTTCAAAAACAGCCCAAAGACCTACAACATCATCTTATCATCTTGCTGCAGATGGTGTCACGGTGCATCGTTCAACAATTCAGCAAACTTTGCACAAGGAGAAGGATGCTGAAGAAGCATTTTATGCACACACACCACAAACAGAGTCACTTGTGGTATACAAACGCAAATTTGGACAACCCAGCTTTGGAGGAAGGTGCTGTGGATGGTGGCAAAAGAACACAGCATTCCAAGACAAACACTTGCTACCCACAGTAAAATTTTGTGGAGGTTCCATAATGCTGTGGGGCTGTGTGGCCAGTGCCGGTACTGGGAATTTTGTTAAATTTGAGGGTTTCCATTCATTATCAGCAGATACTTAAGAATAATGCAGAGGAATCAGTCACAGAGTTGAAGTTATGCCGGGGCTGGATATTTCAACAAGACAACGACCCAAAACACTGCTCAAAATCTCCTCTGGCATTTATGCAGAGGAACAAGTACAATGTTCTAGAATAGCCATCCCAGTCACCAGACCTGAATATCATTGAATATCTGTGGGGTGATTTGAAGCGGGCTGTCCATGCTCGGTAACCATCAAACCTAACTGAACTAGATATTGGACGAATGGTCGAAAAATAACTTAATCCAGACATTCATTACAGGCTATAGGAAGCATCTAAAGGCTGATATGTCTGCTAAAGGAGGCTCAACTAAATATTGATGTGATATTTCTGTTGGGGTGCCCAAATTTATATCCCTGTCTAATTTCGTTTTTGATGCACATTTTCTGTTCATCCAATAAACCTAATTTTACTACTGAAATATTACTGTGTCCTTCATATCTGATAGACCAAAATGAAATTGCTGATCCAAACAACAAATTATTTATAAATAAAAATCATGGAAATTGTCAGGGGTGCCTAAACCTTTGCAATTGACTGTATGCATATATTGAGTACCTGTATGGTTCATATCATACATTGGATAATCAAATGAGATTAAAAGCACACCATCATAGGGGTGTAGGGCCAACAAATGTTTAACATGAAAGGAAATTATCAAAGATCTCTGTCAATCAAAATAGTGTCTGCTTTAATTAAGGAACAACATATGTACTTACAACATATAAGCATTCATGCTCTATTTACTTTCACAAAAACATACATCAGACAAAACATTGGAAACTCGGGACATTCCATTTTAGAAGAGCCATTTTACGGTTTTCTTAGTTTCGCCCAGAAAAAGTTCAAGGTTCTGCTGTTGATCTTGATCAAACATAGCAAGTTTGGCAGTATGTAGGCCTGACAGTTGGAAACGGGTATGAAATGTCACTGCCAAATCTAATCGGCATCTCAGTCAAATAGCCCTCTCAACCACTGACCCAGGACCAGTCATAACACACACACTGCTCCAATAAACACCAGTAAGTGGTCCATGACAGTAGCACTGGCAATGAGATATAGGAGGAGAGTGAGGCCAGTCAAACAGAAACCATATCATTTTCAGTATTGTTGTTACAAAAATGAGTTCAAGAGGGCCTGTTCTTAGGTAATGAGAAACCTGAATGTGAGTGAACGATGGCCGAGCGACAGACCTTCCTCTGTCCAAACATACAGAAGGAGAAATGATTCATGAGGGCCATGCCACAATCTTAATGGGCTAGGATAATGGGATGTGGGTAAGGCTATAAGCTACAGTAATGTTAGAGTAGCCTACCTTCACTGTCCTTTCTATTTTCACTGTTCTTACTTTTTTCGACTAGAACAAGGAGTTGATGTTCACTTGAATACATCACAGGTTGGCATGCAATTTGTGCCTGTCAACCGATGCACTGTATTGGCTCGAATGATTGTGTGCGCGGACCGAAAAAGTGCGCGCACGGGCACACATAGTATTACATTAATGTGTCTGCATCGTTGAAGATACACCAATAATACTTCTGTCAGCTGGCTTTCAGCCATGATGCAAAGACACCTCCACAGCGGGAGGGACGTGTTACAGCAAACAGCTGTGTGTGCACAATGTACCACAGGATCACTGGAAGCTCGGATAGGACGCAGCTCTGCACGGCCATCTGACAAGGCCAGTATGATATCTCCATGGCTTCTTGCTACTATTTAAGAAAGCTAGCTACTGCATCGTTTTCATTTCCAATCAAATGCATGGTCATTGTCATGGTAACCACATGTGACAGTTTATTTGGTCTACCCCCTCCATCGTGAGTACCGCACACGCAGTCGCAACAATAATTTGGCGCACAATAGAATAATCGACCAAGAATGTATCTAAAAGGTTCAATATAAGCGCATAGTGTATTCTTAATCGCAAAGCGGTTAACGTAACTATGCAGAAAAACATCTACTGGGGAAATCACTGCTGTGTCCTGTGGAATATTTTGCATTCTGTTGAACTGACTTATCAAACTATTTTATTACCTGTTTCTGGTAAGCGAGATAAGAACTGACACGGTTTCATTAGTCGGGTGAAACATGCTCGTTTATCAGCGAGAAAATAATAAAACATACGGTAGACTATATTTCACTTTGTCTTGGGAGGCGCGCACTGTTAGTTTTGCAAGGTGTCGTACAATTTTACAGTATTGCATTGTTATTACTCCTATATTTGGATATGCTAAATGTTCCCAGTTACCTACTTCAAGTACTCTTTTAATCTTGAACCAACCATTTAACAAAAAAACGAAATGCTCTATTAAAATACGCATGCACTGAATTAAAGCGGACTTTTATAGCGTATGGTAAGATGATCAAATAAAATCATTATGTACAGGATTGGAAAATAAATATATTCATTTCTATGCAGAGAAGGTAAGCTATCATTACATGGGCAAACCTGTTAACTGGGTAATAGCCTACGTAAATATAAATGCTAGACAAGTTAGCAAATAGTAATAGCATCACAATTGTCATGTATGTGCTAATAGGGAACAATTATTTAGTAAGTAATTATGCAACATGTAACCGAAAGTATAGGCAATTGTGGTTTTATGCCGTTTACAATATGTTATTCGAGATGTAGTAATGGAAATTATAATTACTGCAAATACGATTACAAGTACTAAACCAAACATAGCATACTTTTCCCATATATTTATATATTCCATAGGCCTATCCATGAGTCCAGCACGCTGGCACATTCCATCTAATTGCATTGCTGTTACTAGGGGATATTGCAAGCTGTAAAGACAAAATAGCATAACAAACCCAATGTATTAATTATCAATCAGTTTCAATAAGCAATACAACTTAAAAAAGCAACGTTTTGAACACTAGCTGAATATACATAATGTTCACAATAATCGATGTAAAGATCCCAAAACATTTACCTGGAAGAGGTCCTGAAGGGGCGCGGCGGGCGGGGAGGGTGCTGCGCTGCGAGTCCCTTGTCTCTCCAACCTAAATTCAACGCTCCGCTTGTGACCTTCAGGCAGGATGGGAAGCAGCTACAACTACCGAACTGAATTGGTAATAAGTGCAGTCTAAGCAACCTGACAATAATCCATTTGAATCGACGGAGAAGACCTTCTGGCTGTGTGTTTTTATTTGTAGCGAATGCGCAGAGGTGATTCCAAAGAGAACTGGCGGCGGTCTCTGCTGTCCAGTCCGGCTGGAGATGCTCAGGGCTGTACAGAGCGGAGCGAGCTGCAAACAAAATTGACACAAATTCAGCCAGCCACGTTTCAGTAGCCCCCCCTTCTACCGTAAATCTTCACAAGGTGACGCACTGAGAATTTATTCATCCTTTCCAATGGGGTAGAGTACTCATTCAAAGTGCAGCAATTTATCACGCGAACATCTCAACTGCTGGCTTCTCGAGTCCTCTCTTCTCATTTCCTGCTGGAAAACCCATTGGATTAATAAAGCCAGATGTCACTTCCTTCTGACCTGCGGTAATGTGTTTTGAGGATTCATAGAAGAATAGCACCCCCAAGAAATGTAGCATCTTATACACTGATCCACCATAACATTATGACCACCTGGCTAATATTGTGTAGGTCCCCCTACTGTGATGCACTGTGTGTTCTGACACCAATCTGTAAGAACCAGCAAAAACCGTTTTAGCAATTTGAGCTACAGTAGCTCATCTGTTGGATCAAACCTCAAGGGCCAGCCTTTGCTTCCCACTTGAATCAATGAGCCTTGGCCACCCTTGAACCTGTTGCCAGTTCATGGCTTTTCCTTCCTTGGACCACTTTTTATAGGTACTGACCACTGCAGAGCGGGAACACTTCACAAGAGCATCATTTTTGCAGATGCTTTGACATTAGTCATCTAGCCATCACATCTTGTCCATTGTTGCTCAAATACATATACTTGCCATTTTTCCTGCTTCTTAATTTTGTCCTCAAAGTTATTGTTTTAGAAGCAGGAAAAATGGGCAAGCGTAAGGATCTGAGCGACTTTGACAAAAGCCAAATTGTGATTTGTATGACAAGGCACACATTTCCATTCTCCGTTTTGTGCATTTTTGTGTGTTTAAATGAGACCTAATTTTGTAAGGTTTTGCGAAATGTGATCTCCTTATCTCGTACATACCATAAATTACAAACTGACAGGCTGGATTTGAACTTGTGACCGTCGGGTTGAGAGACCGCAATTTCCACCATCCCTGCTCAAAACACCTAAACAACAACACTATTTAAATTTGATCATGTTCATAACCGCTCCTAGTTTTCATGTTGCTACAGTTACATCCCTTGCCGAATGGGGGATGTTAATTTGTGCATTTTTATACAAATCAAGTCTCTTGAAAATGCGCAAATACACAGAAAATATCAGGTCTCAATTTGTGCATTTTTGCACAAAATCCATGACATTACATTTTGTACATTTTTACACAAACTGAGAGTGATAGACCCTGCTGCAGAGGAGCATTTGCTAAAAAGTACAGAGATCAGCCAGTACAGTTTTGTACAAGTTTTATGGACAGATGATATAAAGGTGAACCTTTATCAAAGTAATAGGAATGCAAAAGTGTGGAGAAAAAAAGGAACTGCGGATGAGTCAAGCAGTGACTGGGGGGGACAACCGGTAACATTGTCCTGGGCCCAGGCATGGGGTGGGGGCCAAATGGCCAGCTAAAATAAAATTACTTATTAGTCAGTCTTCTTTAGTATTCAGTACTACCGAGAAAGTTAAAAACAAGAATTGCATTGATGAAATGGATTAACATTTTTTCTTCTAGCTGTAAATTTGTTATAGCTCTTTGTGATACCCTAAAACCTGCACTAATTAGCAACAAAAAAAAACTGCTTGCCTATGTATAATTTTCCATACCTTGGCAGTGCAGTGACAACAGGTGGTAAGAGCAATTTAAGGTAATACTAGCATACACTAGAGCCCTTGAGAGGGAGTTGCATCAATGCAGGGTAAAAAAATGCTATGGTCACGGGTCTCCAAATAGTTGCAAGTGGGTTTATTTGTATGCATTGAATTCTATGAGAGCAGCTGTAACAACGGCAATTTGGGGTATGGTCTATAATATGAACGCTGTTTAAATTGCTGTAAATTGACATGTAAAAAGTCTGTAATAAATTAGTTAATTTTATAAACTTAGTAAAGTACAATTATGCTAAAACGCTCTGTAACGTCTGATAAAATATGAATATTATACAGGTTTCAAAAGTAATTCTGATTTTAACGTTATTACTTCAGTAAGGAGCTGATGAAACAATGATTCTCTACGGCAACACGGGTAGTAGCTCACATTGTTTGTAACTACTGGGGGTCTCCATGGTCCAGCATTGCTGTAAAAAAACTTTTCAGATGAAATGAACAGAGATGACGCAACTCTCTCTTAAGGGCACTGGCATACACAAATTAGTATAATGAGCATTGTGCGTTGTCTAACAAGTTTGCAAGTCTTTGCGCAGACAGACGGAGACTATTTACGCACAGTCACAGTTTGTTTAATCTCAGCTGCTACTTTGGTTATGAATGGAAAAAACGACATAATAAATTACCTGTGTTGAAAACAGTGGTTTGAATGTGGCCTGAATTGTTAAACATTTAACAATAAAATGTTTATTACTTGTTTTTTGGATAGTCATAGTATTATTTATTCTGACCCGTGATTAGGGTCCTAAATGTTAAATTCTTTCCCGGGCACTGGGTTCCTGTCAATCCCTGATTCAACGCATCTCATCTATGAAGCATGGTGGATATAGTGTCAAGTCATTTGCATGCATGGCAGTCTGTGAACAGGCTCACTCATTTTATGTATTGAATGATGTTACAGCAGGATGAATTCAGAAGTGATTAAACGCATCTTGGCTAACAATGTATTAGAATGCTAGCAGACTCATTAGGCCCTGATCCACAAGACAACAGGAAACTGATCCAAAACACACTGCCAACCAAACCAAGGAGTTCATCAGGGGAAAAAGTGAAAAGTTTTAGACTGGTTATGTCAATTCCCTGATCTTATTTTGATTGAACATTAATTTTGCTGAAGGGGGCACTGAAGTCAAAAACTTGTAAAAACAAAATACAGCTCAAAAGGCTTGGCAAAATACCTCAAATAATGCAACCGTACATCTCAAATTTCTCCCAAGTTACGTTCTCAGGAAACTATTTTAAAAACCTGAATTACGTTATATGCCAACATATTTAGATTTTTTTACGTTTGAACTGCACGTTTCGTTATAGGCTATATTTGTACTTCAATTACCTTGCTCCGGTACATTTCGTTTAGCGGATTTGTGCGAGAACATTCCACACATTCCATAGCGTTCGAAATTATTTTGCAACATTTACAGTTAAGGTAAGGTAGGAGCAGTGGCGGGCCGTGCATTTAACACCTAGGCCTTCACTATCTTCCCAAAATGAAAACGCATTATAATAACCTCACAATGACATTCTCGGGCTATAGGTTATTGTCATTCGGCATATAATGCACCCCATATTCATAGTGAAGATAAGTTTATTCCACTCGATAAAGGTTATTTAACACGAGGCTCAACACCTATGAGACTTACAATACACTAATTGACCCGACACGACTGAAACCATAAGAATGTAACACTACGCATTATCAAACGCACATCCAGGTTTACCACGCACACTCAAAGGCACAGCCCACTAAGAACCCTGAATCTGAACCACAGACCTTATATATACGATCTGCACATGCTTCACACCAGTAGTGATCTAAAACAAGCAGTAATAATTAATAAGTATTAACAGGCCTGGCGCCAGGATGAAGTGTGTCTGTTTATCTCCCCCTGCATGAAGACAAATACAGTACATGCACTTAGCCCCGTTTAGAACCTTTAAGGCTAGGGATGGGCCGATACCACTTTCTATGGAATGAGTACAAGTACAGAGTATTTAATTTTGGGTACATGCTGATACGAGTACCGATAGGAGTACTCTTAAGAACTATGCCAAATGTCACATTTATCAAGCTAAAATCTGCTATTTCTTAGATGTTGATCCGCCAATTCAAATATAGAAAAGTAAATATGCCTACATATCCAGAAGAACATCATTTACATTGCAGGTTAAGAATGTGTAATATTTATTAGATGTCAATGGTTTACGTCTCCTTCCCTAATTAAGTGAGAGAAACACGTTTGTAAACGCGAACGCAATAGACTTTTGTGTTCGAATTTGCCCTAACTAAGCATTGCAGAAGTTTTGTGTAAGATGGGAATGTCTGTTTGAAGTGACTTTCTCCAAAACAGGGATAATTACCTAATCATATTATTCTGTTAAGGTATTTTATTGTTTTATTATAATCGGTACACAATTAGCTGTACTATCAATGTAATATATTGAACAAAATATAAATAGGCTACATCGTATTTCTTTTAAGTTATATTTCTTAACGTTAGTATGTCAGAACTCAGAAATACCACTATTTTGTTCACCAAGAAGTTTTGCAAACTACCAACATTTGTCTTTCCTGAAGGTGGCTTTCAGAGGCTAGGTCCGGGGCGTTGCCCATGCCATTTTCTACAGTTACAGTATGCACCAAAGTGCATCCTTCCTTCTTTCCTGTAGTTAAATGTACTGGTATCGTATCGGCCCATCCCTAGTTAAGGCCCTGCTAGTAAAAATATATAAAAATCCATCAAACTCACCAAAGCTGCTCAATATTTGAAAACGAAGTCCTTTCTCTTTTAAAAAGACTTCTATGACGCGGTTGTACAGCACATCTTTGCGTTAAGTTCCAATAAAAGATCTTGCCCAGTGCTGAGAGTCGATCCTGCCCAGTCCTATATTCACCACCAAAGCTACTTCTTCACCTCCATCTGCAATTCTGCTAAACGTAAAAAATATAACAATCTAAAAATTGAAAGTTTAATGAAATCGGAGAAGAGAGAGCTAAGCTGGGAGAGCTAAGCTAGTTGTTGTTCGGATGGCTAACTTTTTTTTACTTTTTTTGCAGAACTTTATTAAACTGCCCCTCCTATCAGCAACAGAAACATGCTGACGTAAGGCTAGGCCTGCAGAAACGCTTTACTTGGTCAAAGAACACACCCAACATGGTAAAGTCGAAATCTGATTGGTTAAAAATATGACAATCAACAACATGGTCCTGATGGGCTTCAACAGCAGACGGTATTCACTCGGAATTCTGAAGGCCCTAGTCTACCCGGAGACAACACAGATCAGATAAAAAATCTTATTGGATAAAAGCTTTCATTTATATGAGCTGCGCTAAAAGCAAGGCAACTGAAAAGAATGTACTGTATCAATGAAATCACCATATAGACTAATTTAAATGAACTTTGTAAAATATATATTATTAAAAAATATATTAAAGAAGTACAAAAATACATTTCTAATTCTGATTATCTTTGGGCCTGCAGAGAAGGCCTTGCAGGCCCTGACGGCCCACCACTGGGTAGGAGGATACTAACGGTTAAGGTAAGGCATGAGGTTACTAACGGTTAAGGTTAGATATGACGTTACTGAGGTTAAGGTCCCGATGCAGATGTGTTGCACACATACTTTTTTCTCACTATTCCAGCGCGATGCAGACGTTAACTGCAAGGGTTCTGAGTGGTTAAGGTTAGGGTATGGGTTTGGTTAAGGCTTACATCGAGATAACGCAAGGGTTCTGAGTGGATAATGTTAGGCTTACATCGCGATAACGGGCGTGGTTTTGTCCCCGGCGAGGCTCAATTAGCGTGTGTATTACACACTTATGGAAAGGCGAGCCCGCGTGTGTATTACACGCTTGGGTGAATCATAGCGTCACACTGACACGCTGGACCACGCTGGACCAGCGTGTCTATTACACGCTTAACCGTGGTAATGGGCTGGCCCATCCACCGTCCCCGGCCTCCACCCTAGCAAAAACTACGCAATTTATATGCTACGCCATGATCTTCATATGTTCATATTTAACGTTATTCGAGTGTTCAATTTAGTGGTTTTGGTTTGGTTTAGTCAATATTTTGCAGACTCAATGCCTTTATTGCATGCAAGGGATTTGCTACTAAATACTGGCATTTATACATCTTAACGTTGAATTGACCCAATACTTATTATTGCATAATTTGGGGTATGGAACTATGAAAATGCTGTTATTATGAAAGTCTCCTCTTGCATCATATTCATTGTTGAATAAATTCATTATATTGGTTGAGTATACAAAAAACAATTTTACCTTTACTGTCTGTATACTTATGGAGGGCATTGCAGCGAATGGTAAGACAGACAAAAACAAACACAGGTCGCTGACCAGTACATTGTTCAATAAACCAACTTGATGTGAAATGGAAGGTGGGTCATACAGTATACCAATGAATGCTACACTGTCATAAACAGAGCCGTTTATTTACATGTATCTACTTACAAGGCTGCCTGAATTTACATCGATGAAGCCACAACACTCCAATATTAATTATCATCTTAGAAGACAATGTGGGTGTGACCACTGCTAATGTATGAGATTGACCTGTCGCCTTTGACTCCCTCATCACCAGGCCACTAATAGAGAGTTTGAATGAGGTCAACTCGAGAAGACCCAGGAGGGCTGTACCACTTTTGACGGAAGTGATGGATTACTGTAGGACGAGCTCGCTGGAGTTGTCCACGTACTGTAGAGACTGATGGAGAGTTTCCTGGCAGTGCTCCACCACACCAACGAGCCGACTAGAACCTCATCAGTCACCATGACGTGTAATCCATCTCTTGGTGAATCAGGTGAGAATATTAGCAAAAAATAATTATATTACATTGGCAGGTCATCACGACAGATCTGAGCTATTCCCTAAGCATAGGCCATTGTAGGCAGCAGAGTGAATGCAGGTAAGTGACATACTCCAAACAACCTGTAAAGCTTTATACAAGTCTATGCATGCAAAAGAGGTCAAGATGCAATGCACTCTTTACTCTTGTGGGAGACTGGATGTGGGAGACAGCTGCAGTCGGATGGACTGAATGAAAGGATAGGTACAGATACAAATAAAGGAAGAGCAGAGAGCTGATAAACGGAGAGATGGGCGGCTGTGATTCATATCCATTACAGACGGTAAAGATAAACAGATAGAAATGATACTGCTCCAATGAAAGATAAACATCCCAGCAAACCGCAAATGGCTTTGAGAGATATCCCATGAAATGTTTTATGTTGTCATGACACATTAAATTTGCAGGCATACAGAGGGGTATACAATGTGTCTCCTGATCTTCGAAGGATGTTTCTAGAAGACATTTATGTTCCCCAAATGTTCACATAATATTTCATTACATTGTGGGAACAGACTGGTGAAATATTGCGGAAACATCAACTACTGTATATGTTCTCAAAACAATAAAACTGTCTGTTTGTTCTGGGACTATAAAATGTTACATTTCACATTATGTTCAGTCTGTCCCTTCTGAAACATTAGGTTGAACACGGTGGAATTAAAGCCCAGTCCATTGTGTTGTATGATTTATACATTTTATGTGATACATTTGAGTTGCCAGTTCACAATCTTACATTTTCTGAAATGTTTTTATTTATTTTTTATTTCACCTTTATTTAACCAGGTTAGTGGATTGAGAACAGGTTCTCATTTGCAATCGTGACCTGGCCAAGACAAGGCACAAGGTGCAAGGCAACATGTTACGCATAAAGTACAAACATTCAGGTATACAGTTACACGTATAAACAGTATTATGTTAGAATAAAAAAATACTGTACATTCAGTGCAAATATCATTTAAATAGAGAGGTAGATTATAGAAATGTAAATAGACAGTACAAGAGAAATAACACTAGGATAGGTAACATGATGAATATGTCTGAAAATGGTAATGTGTGAATTATACAGACAGCTGTGCGGTTGATTATGTGCAATATGCATTAAGGCTTTGATGAGTACGCTAGGGCATAAACGGGCAAAGAGAGGGGGTAGGGTCAACATGTGCAGCGGTCAGCATGTCTGCCAAGGCAGCTCTGATTGTGGTGCAGTAGTGTATCCAACAGAACTCATAACAACTCCCTATTCATCATTCAAAACACCAAGGACATGCTTTTTTACAGGCAGGAATCCCAGAAAAGATAAGGAGTACATCGTTTTTAGTGATATCCATCCTAGTTTTGTCTACTTAGAAAAATATCACATTATGATGGATCATGTAACAAGGAACACCTCATGTATGGGCATACTTTAGAATTACACATCCAAACAAAAATTTGGAATTTAAAGTTATTGTACACATTGTGAAAATGTACTTTTTAACATGAAGAACTCCAATCTGATATGCTAGATATGGTCCTATATATATGATCATGACCAGGCATACCAGTTGAATTCTCTCTCCACATTCCTGGATGATATTTGTCATTGAACATTCTAGTATATATTCAAACACTTTGGAAATTAAATTGCTAATTAATTAATTAAAACAATCATATAGATAGGTGTTTGCTCTCTCTCATAATATAAAAGAGACATAGTCTCAAATCAGGGCATGGAAGTACAAAGCATATAAATAAAATGGTTGAAGGGATGGTGAATATGACATTTCCTGGGTAGGTATTTTCCTGGGTAAGTATGTCTACAAAGACTAGAAAAAGTAGCATGGAATCCCTGATTGATTATACTGCCATGGCTACACTGAAAAAATAAGAGCTAAGGCTTCCTTGGTGTTGCAGAGAGTGAATGTCTTAGAAACCAACATAACAAGTTCAAACTGAACCATTTGAAGATTTTCAACATGTGAAGTGTAAAAGAATAAGCAAAGTAATAAAAAGTACAGAGTAAAGTACTGTTTTGCATTTGGGTGAGTTCACAAGTTTTGTGAAGTTCTTAATTAAGACCAAAATGGACAGGTAAAAAGGGAGTTCATCACTATCCAATGACCTATGAAATGAAAAGAAAGACTGAATATGTATTAATTATGGCATCTGGTTAATTATTAACTCCCATTATATGGTCATTTAGGTTTTACATAGTAACTTCCCCAAACTAGTGAACGCAGTCAGGTCTTTTTGTACTTTACAACTCTTTTACTTCCTGTATACTGAGGAATAAACCTGGAATGATGCAACAGAGCTTGGTTTAAAGTAATAACATTTAATTCCAATTAAAAGGCATAAAAGTACAACACTTCAACCCGACTATGAATTACAAATTATACACCAAGAGTATTCGTCCTAGAATCTTTCCACCCTTTGGCCTAGAAAAGACTATACAGTGTAATCACAAAAACATATTCTAACACATGGCTATAGCATCAAAATGCTAGGAGTATTAATTAGCAATTAAGACTCCCAGAAATCACTCATACAAGAGGTTTTATCCTCCCCATTCAGGTATCTCTCCCAAACTCCTGTGGCTTCACTTTCTTCTGGCCTAAACAATTAAAACAAGCAGAACCAGTATTGTCACATTTATATTGACTAAATGATTCCCAGACTCTTAAACGCCAACTTGGTTCTAACACAATTAAGACAAAAGAACAGGCAGCCCCACATTAACATTAACTCAAATGTCTCGTCTCAGAGGCCAAGATATCTGTCTCAGTGGATCTTCCACATTTTTTGGTAGCTGTACAGTGAAACATAACATGTGCCTTCTTGTCGTATATTCCATAATTCTTGTCATATATTCAATAATTCCGAATTCTTGTCGTATATTTTTATAATTCCTCCTTTTAAGAGACCTTCCTAAAAACACCAAACACCAAGGTAATCAATCCAGTGGATGTTGTGGTACGTAGTAGGTCTGTTGTTCTTCCCTCTGTGGGGTCTGTGAGGGGTGGGTTGACTTCACCCTCCCATCCTGTGTATTAGCTCCTCTTAAGAAGCACAATGCGCTGAATGGGTGAGAGATATTGAAGGTAGATGCCTGCCTCCACCTGCCAGATATGCATTATTGACCTAAAACATATTTCCTCATTACAATAAAATTAAATGTCAACATATGATGTATAAAAATGTGTGCTTGTATGATATACGCTGTTGTAATGTCTTGTGCATTAAATTGAAATGACATGTGTAGCTACATCACCTTGTAATGATAGACATACAAAGCAGTGTTCATTTGGAATTGCCATCCAACTGGAGAGAGAAATATTAGGGTTGTCAAACATTCTATGTTACTTTATGTATCCAGATTTATTTGGGAGTTGTAGAAGATTTTTTGTTTAATATATGTGAATGTTACAATAGTATTATTGTTAGGTTCTGGGACCTTATTACAAACTCGAGATTGTTGTTCTTCTACCTTGGTTGCAAAATCATTTTCATACATTTTGCAATTTCTCCACAATATTACTATCAGACTTGTTCCACAAACTGATTAATATATTTAGAAACCTTTAAAGAGCAGATAAATATATACTGTATGTTCTGTGATGTTCTTTTAATGTCAGATTACTGTTTTATAATAATTGGTTCAATTTCTTTGTGTTTTAGGAACATTAAACATCTTATACATCTTTTAAAAAGTCTTTTAAACAATCCCTACAATATTTTCCACAACACAAAAAATATTGTGAGAACCTTTACAGAACAGACAAAATATGTTCTGAACAAAATATGGAACATTATTTTGATCATTTTATGAATATGTTTTGCACACTAAAAGAAATACTATTACTCAACTCCACCATTTTTATGTTTTGGGAACACATACAGTGTGTTAAATGACTAATGTTTCCTCTTAAAATTGTTTTCTCCTGGTAATCTTTACCACCACAAAATATCATCCATATGACTGGACATTCTTTGTTAGGCGAAGGTTTACTGCAACCTAAGAAAGGTTATGAGAATGTTTACAGGATCAAATGAGATTTGATGGGCTCTGACTTACCACAAAAAAAATAAACAAAAAAACAACACTTATGTTGCAGGTAATTTAACCCTTACAGGTACATTTATTTATGTTTAAAAGCCAATCAGCGGACAGTTCACCTATTGAATGTCTATTTCTGTAATACAGCTGCAGAGATCAGTACAGGTTCAGTCCTGGTTGATACCTGAATAGGAGACCAGGTGCTGCTAAAACAGATGTTGCAGAGGCCAGCGGTCACAAAGATCCCATGGCACCTGTAAGATTTGAGGTGTTAAACTTGCATGGTGTCCTCTATATTTTCAGTTTTCCCTGAAGGCCACCTAACCATGCATAACTTTCAACTGACTTATTCATCCCCTATCTTCCCTCTGTAATAAAAATTAAATAATTTGTGAAGTACTACAAATGTATTCAATCAATAATGTATTTAAGTCAGTTTGGGTAAGTGTCATCTAAATTACTAAAATGTAAAATGTTGCCTACTCTTTAGGGCAAAAGCAGAGTTGTCAAACATGTCCAATCCCTGTTACTACAACAAATCAGAACAATATCTAACTGCTAATAATCCCAAAATTGGACACTAGACATTGAATCAGATTTGCAAATTCCAAAAGGAATGGATTCTTTTACCCGCAATTTCACGGTGAGTAAATACAAAACATTTGGAGTATGGCCCACTGAATGTTCTTGAAGACCGAATGTGGTGTTCGGAGTAAAATGAGTTTGACAGCCTTGGGTTAAGGGATCCAGGGATTGAACAGGCCAGAATATTGATAACACAGTGGAAAATGTAACAATGCCCCCCCCCCCCCCGGCGGCCTGGTGTAGTGCCTGGCAACAAAAAAGCACAAGAAGTG
This sequence comes from Umbra pygmaea, assembly GCA_016801145.1. Lineage (NCBI taxonomy): Eukaryota > Metazoa > Chordata > Actinopteri > Esociformes > Umbridae > Umbra > Umbra pygmaea. The sequence continues at coordinate 16,524 of JACXGM010003570.1, forward strand.
ATGTGCGATTGAGCAGTCTCACCAGCTCAAAGGAAACAGGTCTTGCCGGTAATGGAACGATCTGCTCATGCCCATCGTTCCTGTACAAAACACACTGAACGAATGGATTTCACACTGAACGAAACACACTGGCAAAAAAGTCTTGCCCATAGCTACCGCCGGATGAGCTGCAGGAGCTCCGTGCATGAGCTACGAGAGAGAGAGAGCTAGCAGTTCTCAATGCCGCAACACAGCCTCGTACTTCGGGAACCTGTTGGTGTACCTGTAGACATTGGGAAGCTATGGACACTGAACAGGAGTGCATGTGTTGCACAAAGTGGGACCTATTGCATCGCGACACCGGCAAGAGATGCAGTGTTTTGTACAGTCTGAAGATTTCACCTCTCTGATAACAGGGCTGTACTTGAAACTTTTTTCCATGTTCCAAAAATAAATTGGAAGCGGCGACCCATACCGGAGGGACTAGATAGACAATTATCTACCGAGTAAGTACATTAGACAAGTTGTTTTACGTCTGTCCGATTATTTGATATATTGAGCAAATTGTGTTTGGTTCGACTGGTCGAGACTGTTTTGCAAAGATGGCGCCTGTACAACGTACATCTTTTAAACTATATTTGTTATAAACTGCCTGTACACTTACAACGTTAATTAGGACTTTGTACAGTACTTCACTTAATTATACATTTTTTATACTTTTATACCTTGTGTAACGTTGCTCCATTTGTGCAGTTCATCAGTCATGTCAAAATTAACTAATCTACCGGTAGGCCCATTTATTCTCAAAGGGTAAAACTAAATATTAAAGTCTCCAGTGAAAGCTGGATTCAAATAATACGCGTATAGATACAGTTTGCACTAGAATAAATACTTTTCATATGCCCCTCTGTAGATTCTGAATGATTCCAGTTCCATAAGTAAAATATTTTTACCGTAGGTACCCACAAATATAACATTGTTTTGGATTTGTACACAGCAAATACACAGTAGGTACCCACAAATATAACATTGTTTTGGATTTGTACACAGCAAATACACAGTTGTCTAGAAAAGTACAATCTTACATGAAACAGGGGAACCATATTTCTTCTTGTGATATATCAGGTCAAAATCATTGACACTTTCTATGGTCTAGTGGCAGGATAACTTTTTATATTTGCAGAGAAAGCTACAGAATGAAGATCCTACTTGATCAAATTACTATAGGCAAAGTACTATGTCCTAATTTGTCTAATGTCAAAATTACTTAAAATGAAATACCATTTTTAAAAAGTCCATAGAGATGTTGAACAGAACATTACATAAGTTGTTTTAAATACCAGCGGATTATGATTATTAATACATGCCTGGGTTTAAAATGACCCCAGTCATATGCTTCTGGGTGTAAATACTGGAGTGTGTCCTTAATTCCAGGCTTTGTTGACTTAAATAATGTGGAGGGGGTTGATGGAGGATACGGGGGTGTTAAGAGAGTAATATATCCAATGGGAGACTAGTGCTGGGTAGCAGATAAGTGTCTGTGACAATGCTAAGAGCGAGATGGCATATGACAGACAGAAGACAGACGCCAGAGCATGCTCTGACAGGCCACTGTCTGCTCACGCACACGAGCGTGCGGGCCACACGTACACACGCTAACAACACAACCCGCACACCCCTGAGCACAGATAGTACATCTCTGTGTAATGTATATACGGAACCGCTGATAACACACACGATTGTGGAATGCAAATCTACAAATTGTCTGCATGTACATACTGTAAACACAGACAAACAAACATTTTTATATCAGTCTTGAAAATAGGCTTTGTGTGAAGCATTATTTTGTGGATGATGCTCAAGTGCTAATCTTCGACTGTTGAAGGGTGCCATTAGCTGTGGCTGGCCTTGTCTCCTCCTAAACAGGAGTACTGACACTCTTTTTAAAGGGAACACGCAAGCCAGCCCATTCTTTCATCTAGGAACAGAAATATCCCAGATGACCTCAGGGTAGTAGTACATATGTTTCCCTCTGTAACCTTTAAAGAGGACCTAAAGAGGGAAGCATACACACACAAGCACACAAACAAACAAACACACTCACAAACACTTCTGAGTGCAGAGGACAAATACATTGGAGAAGCAAGAGCAGCAGACAGAAGCCTTCAGTGTTGGGAGACTTTCATAAATGAGTGTAATCGAGGCCATATGGCAACATTCGAGAGGTGGAGCTGAGTGTCTGGGAGAAATATGATTCGCAGCTCCACATTTCACACGTCACTGCATTATCGTTCTCCAACCCTTATGCCCCCCCGCAGCACTATCGCCAACTCCACCACCTATGGGGTTAAATACGTTATTTTCCTGACAGAGGCTGTGCGTGATGTTTATGCTAATTCAAACATCCAAGCCAAAGCCAGGCAGTGAAACACACAACTGTTTATTTCACACTGAGAAGGAGAGAAAGGCGGTCGAGAAGAATTGCATCGTGATTTTACTGAAAAAACCCGCAAATCATTTTTTGTCTCTCATAATGTCATTTGTTTTTATTCTCCCCTCTCTCTTAGAACCTTTTCAGCACAGAGTGTTTTTATTGCATGCATGCCTATGTTATGGAATATGAGAAGGCTGCTCATTGATTTGGTAATATGGAGCGTGAGGGCAAATGTTAGGCTACTTGTATTGATGACTGGATTATTAGACAGAGTAGAGCATAAACATGTCAGCAAAATACATAAACACTGCAAAGATATTGTTCAAATACTTTTGGTTGTTGCAGTACTAACA
>JACXGM010003570.1:19389-41351 GCA_016801145.1 Umbra pygmaea
TGTGTGTGTGTGTGTGTGTGTGTGTGTGTGTGTGTGTGTGTGTGTGTGTGTGTGTGTGTGTGTGTGTGTTTGTCTAATGTCCCTTTGACGTTCAAGTCTACTGAGGAAAATAAAAGCAAATTGAACATGTGCATAAAAAAACTAAAATAATAACAACCATAAACCAAAACGCCAGGCAATTCGTGACCTTATTAAAATCTGCCATCTCATTAAGAAGGCCATTTTAGTTTAAGAATTATTTATTTAATCTCTCGCAAACAAGAGCCCCCATTCAGCATGAGGCCCTACAACAACAGCAGGGTAATGTCGTGTAATCTGAGAATAACAGTCTGGAACATACTCTGAGCAGCTTACCACTCCTGAAGTATCAGAGGGAGGGCGGCGTCTGGAGTCGTTGTCAAGAGCTGTGTTATTACAACTCAGTGTAGATGAAATACACTGTACTGTAGTAAAAAAAAATGCACAAGCTATATTCTATTATTTTTATTGTGGTCAGTAAGAGGTGGTCTAGTGAATCAAACTGCACTCTACTGTTGTTTTATATCCCAGACTATTCCAGCAGGAGTCGTGGAGGGATGGGAGGTTGTGTCTTCCTGGTAACATAAATCAAATAGTCCCTTGCCTTCCATATTGCCAATAATAAATGATGCAGCTTACATAAAGTGCCTGCCATTCGAGTAGGGTGTAGAATAACATTTTGTGTTAGCAGAAAAGCATGGATTCCAGACACAGCAGGGGATATGAATGCCCTTTATGCTGCCAGTGACTTGCTCATTTAGTCTAAAAGAGATCTATTGTATATGTTTGATATTCGTTCACATTATCAATTCACACTCACAGATGATCAAACCTTGTTGCATCCTTCAGCTCACCTTCTACCCGTTTCGCTTCCTGCCCCTTCTGCATTTAGCCATTTGCACATCTCTCATGGGCTTCTACACCAACAGTAGTTAATCACCTCTGGAGAAGAACAATCCCACAAGAGACAATGCTTCAACAGTCTTTACATCCATTGCTCACATTCTTCCATCCCTCCTCATCATCCTCCTTACAAACTGATTAACAACCTGCAGTGATGCAAGAGAGACTATCAACCAAGTGTTTAAAAGCAACCTTGTATTGATAATTTGGTATTTTTCTTTTTTTCAGAACCACCAGTGACAAGGTGATGAATTGCTAAGGCAATGTAGAAGACTGAATCACTAGTAAACTGTTCTACGGTTTTAATGAGTGAATATAATTTTTGGACTAAATCATTGGTTTATTAAAGGTCTTGGCAGTGTGTGTTCTTGGGCTGGGGAATTGGAAAAGTGCTTCATTGTTTAATCTGTGTCACAATGTGGGTGTATGGATGAGAGAGGCGTGTCAATGTTTACTGTAACAAAGTACAAATCACGTCCCAATGGGGTAAATCTCAAGTGAGACTCCCGTCTCTCTACTCAGGTCATTCTGGCTCAGAGCTTGTGCTGCATATCACGTTGCCATGACAATTCAGCTTGGTGTGAAAAAAGGATGACAGATATGAGTGAAACAACTTAATGAATAGTAGACTCAAAACGAACTGTCATAGCAGAAAGTATGGCTATCAAAGCATGTCATTTTGCAGTCTCAGTATCTGAATTGAAAGAATATAAAATTGGCCTTCTAACCGTGCGGGTTGGTTTTGTTTGTAGAATCTGCTTGTATGTAAGCTTGTGTGAGAGAGATATTATCAAATGTCAAAAAGGGCAGGCAGTGGACCATTAGCATGGTTGAAATGAATCCCAAATAGATCAACATGAACGAATAAACAGACCCAAGTCACTCATGCAGGAAAGTAGTTTCAGACAGACATTTTCACAGAGATGCACGCATGCACACACTTGAACGCACGCACACACACAAGCAGAAGTACATTGGGATGTAATCGAAATCGAAATTCATTTTTTATTTTCTCTCATAAATTATTATGAACAGCCCTCAACAGGGTCATTAATCAGTTTTACTCATAGCATGGGACAAAAGGACACTAGATGTTTCCATGGATTTTGAACATTTTGTTGTGTGTGACGTTCTTGATAGACTCTGTGTGCTTTTACAGGAGCAGTTTTTAAAGGCAATTAGGGTGGATATGTCATCAACTTACTCCAAGAGTGACTTGTTCAATGCCATTGCTCTCGCAACTTTAGGCTGCCACTTTCTAGCTATTTTATTTGAGCTTTTCCCAACCATTAACTGAATCAGTCTCAATTCATACTTAAGAAACCTTACATTTAACCTTTAGTTGTGGGTATTTTTTATAGCATATTTTACAAACAATGCACTGTTGTTAGCAATTATGGTTAACTCTGCTGCGTATAGACAGAACTGGAGGCCTTTCAGACACCAGTTAGAGGCCCTAACCACAAGGCCACTTTGTCACTCTGAGCTTAAAGCTGCTTAATATCAGCAACTAGCTTTAACCTGTGCTGCTATTTGAACAGCTCATACTGTACCTGGAAACATCTTGTTGAGTGTTCCCCTGTTCTAGTTCCACCTATGGATTATTGGTTTGTATCTACTTAAAATTTCCCACCCTGTATTACTGGAGTTTAACTACTGGTAGTTTGTCTTTCCTATGTTATATAGATATTAGATTACTTCAGGATTCAAATAAACTGATCTCAAACTATTAAAAGCATGCAGACTGCATAGTAGCTAATATTTGTTTTTAAATAGACAATATTAAAGGACTTAAACAAATAACACACACATTATTGTTTTTTTTTTGGGCTACGTTGAATACATAATTTAAACATTCACAGTGCAGGTTGGAATCAGTATCCTCTAGGCTCCAAAAGCAAATTGAATGAAGTGTCAGCTAAACTGGAGTCCAATCAATGAGATGAGATTAGAGGTGTTGTCTGCCCCGCCCTATAAAAAAATACAAATCTTGAGATTTCTATTTACAAGAACCATTTCCTGATGCACACCCTTTCCTTGAAAAAATAGCTCTCAGATTAAGAATTGATGCTTTGCATAAAGCTGTAGATGATTACAAAGTATCCTTAAATGCACTCTTTCTTCTCTCCGTAGGAGTGGTTGTCCAACAACGATGTCTATAACACTGCACAGTCTATGATGCAAAAATACCTAAACAATAATGGAGATCACACACTCTAAAAACAAAAGGTTCTAAATAGCACTAAAACTGGTTCATGGCTTGTAATCATAGGGGAACCACTTTAAGTGCTATATAGCACATATCTTCAAAAATGGTGCCATGTAGAACCATAAGAGGTGCCATATAGCACCTTAAGCACCTCATAGAACCGCTGAAGAACCGCTGGAGAAGTAGTGGTGCTATATAGCACCTTAACTATTTAAAGAACCTGTTAAGCCCAGTTTGGTTCTTCAGCGGTTCTTTGGGGTGGTTAAGGGGTTATATTGAACCTCTTATGGTTCTACATAGCACAATTTTTAAAGATAGGTGCTATATAGCACTTAAAGTGCTATATATGTCACCAGACATTTATTATCAATGTCACCAGACATATATATGTCACCAGACATTTATTATCAAGTTTTATTTTGTATATATCTTTTTTAATATACCTTTCTTTTTGGGAGATTTTTCCCTGTTTCCTCACCTCTCAATTGGTCTTGTCCAATCATAATGTAGTTGTTCTGCGAAACAATGGCTTTGCCCAATACTTTGCCTACTATGCCCATGTAGAAAATGAAATCTGCAACAATTTGACATTTTGTCAATTTGAACGTGCCCTGTCAAGAGAACTGCAGGCAGGAAGAAGTGCAAAAGGTGGCCATTCCTCTTTGTTGGCAGAGATGTCAGAAAAGGAAAGTGTGAAACACAGATTACATTTATCATACAAGATGTACTACGTAGTTCTTTTGTGTGGATAGAGCCATATAACCTATTGCCATAGCACTTGACTAGCTCTACCCTTCTCTAACTGAATGGGAAACACTGCACCAAATCCCCCTGATTACTGGTCTTACTGGTCTTTTAAACTCTTGGTAGTGTGGCCACTTCCAGGCCACTTCCATGCCACTACCATCGCCTTGTCTCCACCACCATAAAGAACTGTGATATTCACGGTTCCACCAGGTTTTAGATGCATCTCGATTACCCCTCTGCCATTCTGGAACTCGACCTTTTCACAAGTTTTTTGCAGGCTGTCAGCCTCTTCTGGAAGCTCGTCTCAGCAGCGCGGTTGGGCGGTTGTTTAAGTAGCCCGATCCGGAATGGGTTGGATGTAGTGATGTTACACTGTCATAAACATGTTTACCTTTTACTCTGGATGGCCATTGCTTGCAGCGGGACTTTTAAGGGCTTACAAATGTATTTCACAGCAGAGGAAGCTCCAGGATCTCTGTTGCTGACAGTATACTGTAGCTTGTACTGCACAGTAGTTGTTGAAGATGCAGACCAAGAATGGCTAATTGAAACCATATGTGGACAGATTGAACTGAAATTAAATTAAATAGAATCATCAAACCTGGTATAGTAATGCATTTTATTAATATACATTTACTGTATAGCCACGTTATGGGCAACCTCTAGTTAGTGTTGTGTTTGTTTACAAAAACGAAATATCTAGCCGCAATTTAGTTTAAGATAGCAAATGTAACCCTACTGTTTTTGTTCTCAATTTTAAAATGCGCCCAGCAACTTGTTGTTTTTACATATTTATTTATTATTTCGTACAAATGATGTCACAATAAAAATAAAATAATAATAATAATACTAACAGTAACAATACCAATTTTTTTTTTTAATGAAATGAAAAATGATATGTATATAACAGTTTCAAACATAACTCGAAAAGGGAAAGGTAGAAGCCCAAGGCTTATCATGACCTAACCCCAGAATTTACTCAATCTTACTCATAACCCACAAGGAAATCAACTACTTATATCAATTACTTATGTATACAATTTCTCCAATCATGTAATATTTCATCCAATCTGGAACAACAAAATTCACAATAATCACATTATCGCTACTCTTTCCTAATTACTGTATTTTTCAAAAATAAAACATTTATATGTCTTTTAAACTGCAACATATTGATACTCTGTTTAATTGAATCACTCAAATGATTCCATAAAAGCACCCAACATACATACTTTTGAGCTTTGTCCTGACATATTTTTGTTTTATCTTTAACTCCCCTCTTAAGTTATAACTCCCATCTTTATTTACAAACAATTGTAGAGTTACTTGAAGCTGTTTATTACTAGCTTTATACATAATTTGTGCTGTCCTAAAATCCACCTCTTTATATTTTAATGCCTGTAATTTTAGATATAGCTAATTGGAACGTTCACGATGTCCTACTTACTATCCTAATTGCCCTTTTTTGTAGTGTGCATATAGATTGTAAAGCAGTTTTGTATGTTTTACCCCAAACCTCAACACAATAATTCAAATAAGGCATCACAAGTGAATTGTACAAGATGTACAGTGCATTCTCATTCAATACATGCTTAGCTTTCCTCAATATTCCAATATTCCTTGCCAATTTAGCTTTAACATATTTAATATGGGGTTTCCAGCAGATTTTGTCATCAAGAATCACAGCCAGAAATTCATTTTCATACACTCTTTCTATTTCTACATTATTAATCGTTACCTTTACTGGTATTATAGTTTTTGACTTTCAAAAATGGCATAATTTTTGTTTTACTCAAATTTAAAAATATTTTATTTAAGTTAAACCATATTTACTTAATCATTTCTGCTGTGATTAAGTCCACAAGCCGCTGTTAATCAACCGCTGAACAAAAAATAGTAGTATCATCCGCAAAAAGCACACCTTTTTTGGATTTGTCACCCTACATATATCGTTTACATATCAAATAAATAACTTGGGTCCCAATATCGACCCCTGTGGGACACCACAAGTGATACCCCCACACTCAGACTTGAAATCACCCATCTGCACACACTGTGTTTTATCAATGATATAACTTTTTAACCAATCAAGTACAAGCCCTCTTATACAAAATTCTTCCGATTTGATCAGTCATAATTGGTGATCAATTGTATCAAATACTTTTTTTGAGTCAATAAAAACCCCCACTGCGAATTTCTTGTTGTCTATACAACTAGCAATATCCTCAATACGTATAGATATCCTGTGTGTAGCGGCTATTACTTGTTTATATTGGTGCAGTCACAGTCAAGTTTTTGTTAACATATAGTTGAAATTAGCATACATAATTGGAGCTGCACTAAGCAAACACCTTGCAGTCCTCATTGACATTTATCTGTGGCTTTTATTTTCAGAACTATACACACACCAAACTGCCATTAAAGGACAAGTCGGGCGCAAAATGAACATGGGGTAAATAACACACTGGTATTGAGTCAACCGTTCTCTGGGATATTTTTTCATGCTAATCGAATGTGCCCAGTTTTAGTGTGAACTTATAATCATCTTATAACACTAGTTGTGTGGGCATGGATAAAGTAAAAAGAAATTACTATTCTATACCACTAACAAAATACAGCCCTAAATCACATGAAATACGTTCTGAGGGAACTATTTTGTAAAACTGAAATATGTCGAATACAAATATGAACGTATGAGAGAGTCAATTATGTTTGTAGTGAACTAAATTGAACATTCGAATAACGTTAAATATAAACATATGAAAATCATGACGTAGCATGTAAATAGCGTAGTTTTTGCTAGGGCGGAGGTCGGGGATGGTGGATGGGTGTAGAAATCTGCGACTTGCATGCCAGTGTTCCCGAGTTCAAATCCAGACCGGCACTTTGTGCGTGTTTTCTTCTACATTGCATGTGTCATGCAGACAGACGATTGACATTTTTTTGCAATGTTAACCCTAACTTTAAACCTAACCTTAACCTCAGTTACGCCATATCTAACCTTAACCGTTAGTAACCTAATGCCTAACCTTAACCGTCAATAACCTCATGCCTAACCTTAACCGTTAGTATCCTCCTACCTAACCTTAACTGTGAATGTTGCAACATAATTTTGAATGCTATGGAAGATATGGAATGTGTGGAATGTTCTCGCATAAATCCGCTAAACGAAATGTACCGGAGCAAAGTAATTGAAGTACAAATATAGCCTAATATCAAAACGTGCAGTTCAAACGTGAAAAACCCTAAATATGTTGGTTCAATATAGTTTCCTGAGAACGTAATTTGGGAGAAATTCTGAGATGTACGGTTGTCAAAATAGCACCATATTTCCACGGTAGCATTATGAGGGTCCCTACATGCAAACTGAGGCATTGAGAACTTAAGTGTAAGTGTACAGACAGTTTATTAAAAAGATAGTTTAAAAGTCAGTACCATTTGTATATTCAGCCAGGCGCCATTTTCAGATAACAGACTCGACCAGTTGAACCACAAACTCTTTGCTACGTGAGCTGAAATATAAGCAAATTGTGTTTGATTTTAGTTTGTATCACCAGCTGTAAGTCTTGCTCATTGATCTGCATGAATGACCACAAAACCTCTTGTCATGGTAGATTCCAAGTCACAGTTCAGCTCACATAGCATGGCGTTCATGGTTCGATTGATCTAGTCTGTTTTCCGAAGATGGCGCCTGGCTGTATACACGAATGGTACTGTCTTTTAAAGTATCTTTTAAATAAACTGTCTGTACACTTACAAAGTTCTCAATGCTTCGGTTTACATGTAGGGACCCTCATTATGGCTCATCTGTTAAAACGTTGAACAGTTGCCACAAATGAACTTTCACCCGGGACTGAAATTAAAATCAGAAACTTTCCTGATTGATCAGGAAACTATGTGGATCAAGGCATCTATAGGGCACCGATTGTGAAGTGACACACACTAAAATTAAAAGCAACATTTCACCAGATTTAGCACCAAACAACATTTAAAAAAGTGGTGTTACATTTTTTTCCCCCTTTTTACCACATTTACAGCAAAATTTGTGAACTTTGTCTTTTTGACTTTTCTTTTAAAATAATGTATTAAATCTAAATGCTAAATGTTAAATCTAAGTATTAAATCTGAATCTAAATGTTAAATGTTAAATCTCAACTTTAAATCTAAATGTTACATCTAATTTTAAATATTAAATGTTAAATTTAAACCACTTTTTTAGCTAAATGTGGTGATATTTTGCTGTTTATTTTAGTGTGTGTCACTACAATCTGCGCCCCATAGACATCAGTTTGAAATTCACATTTTTTAAAGGTTTAATATAAACATACACAATAATCCATAAATGTTCAGTTTAATGCCATGACTCCCATCAGTCCCTAGGATTTGTGACAATAGGTGTGTTTTACCAGATGTGTTTTGGTAAAATTGACATGTTTGTTCTATTCCATTAACTACTGACAACATTTTCCCAAATTCTAAATAAAAATATTGTCATTCAGAGTATTTATTTAGAGAAAATGACAAATGATGCAGTGTTGTCAGACCTTGAATAATAAAAAAGAAAATAAGTTAATATTCATTTTTAAATTACACAATACTGATGTGTTAACTTTGGAAGAGTTCAGGAATCAATATTTGTTGGAATAATAACAAATGTATTATAACAATAAGTGGATTCCATGCATCTTGGCATGCCCCCTTCTTTCACATTGATGTTGGCTTTATGCCACTCTTGGCGCAGAAATTCAAGCAGCTCCGCCTTGTTTGATGGCTGGCGACCATCAAGCTTTATCTTGATCACATTTCCAGAGGTTTTCAAAGGGGTGGATTTAAGAACAAATTGCAGTTGTCTTTTAATATTTTCCAGAGCTCTACATATATTATATTTTCTTAGTTTATGTTAAAAGGTCAAAATGATGGCACTGGCAACAAGCATTTTCTTTTAATAAACATAATACAAATGTGCATCATACAAGTCCCATTGTTCCTCCAATTACATTGATTGATATGCCATTTGAAAGCTCTGAATCTGTACTTTCATAAAATTAAGAAAATAAAGACTAGTGACAGTAAGCCCAGATATAGGTGGTGTGTCGCATTTGTGATACCATGTTGGATCAACATATATTTTTTTTAGTGCTTGACACTGACTGCAGTGTGCAGTGCACTGTTAGTGTAGAGGAAGAAATGGGCATTTCTGTCTTCTACACAAAGCCAGTCTCATATAAGTGATTTAGAATGCAAGGTAGACACATCCATAAAAATCCATAAAGAAAGCATGTCCATGGGCACGACTTTGTAATAAATACATTATTATTCTGTCTCTATCCTTGCTTGGTAAAATCACTACTAACACTATCCTCCATTAACTCAACCTTATGAAGACATTACCCACAAAGCTATAAAATAGCTAAATATTGATTCCCTATTTAATGGGATGGCCTCTCATATGCAACATTCTTAAAATTTACAAACACTAACTGGAACTCTTATTACTATTTAGTTTAATATATAGATATGGTTTCTATTGTTGTTGTTGCAGAAAAGTGAGCATAATTCTGCATGAGAGTCCGAGAGGGGGTAGGGTTAAAAATTAAAACAAGAAAATATATCACGTGACAGCCTAACTACACATAACTGTGTATAAAAAAACAGTGTGAGGCATCCAATACCTCTGTTGAATGCCGTCAACTTTTTTGCTGAACCTCTATCACCAGACAGTTTTTTTGTAATAATAACCCTATTGTCTGACGGTTGTGATGGATAGCACATAGGAGAAATGCAACTTCTGCATCATTACGAATTAAAGGGCTTTTGGCTGCAGAGCAAGAATCATGTTCTGGCACTGGCTCTCGCTAAACACCCCTCCCAACCTCTCTGAAAAGCAAACTGCTATTCTGCACAGTTAGAAAAACTATCATGCAGAGATACATTCACACAGCCTAATAGTGATTGGCTTTAAGCAGTGTGTGAAGCCTGTGGCGGCAGACATCCTTGTAAGGAAGGTCACTGGTTGGTTGGTGGTAATAACACTGTGAATGCAACCCTACTCCCTAAAACACGTTGTGGGTAATTGTGGCTTTAATTATCAACAACTATGTTCATGCTGGCGCCTTTAATCCCAGGGTACCCTGAGGCAAACTTAGGAGTGTGTGCTCACAATGCATGTTGAGACTGCTTGTTCAACCTGCAGCCAAATGTTCAATCCATAGGTTCGAGATGAAAATGTCACCAAGTTCAAAATTATAAAAGGTTGAGTAACATACCATATAGCTCACTGAAACAATCAAGATATGTTCTTTTATAGCTTCTTTGAGGAGCTTAAAGGCCATGCAAATGACATGGTGTGCGTCCCAGCATGCATTAGCCAGGATAACAGTGATAGGGTATTAGTGACCCGGTCTGTCCTCAAAATAGTGCTGTGACCATAACACAGCAGATAAACATTACAGGGATTATCTTACGTTTGGAAACAATACAGGGGGTTAGAGTTCAATACACACTTAGAGAGAAATCGAGAATGAAAGACTAAGTAAGAAAACTTGAGAGATATATATTAATAATATAATATATTCCTAATACTAGTGTTATTACTATTATAACATTTACTATTACCAGTGTTATTACTACTATAATAATTACTATTACCAGTGGAATTACTATTATATATGTATATTTTTATTACCAGTGTTATTACTATTGTAAAAATGACTAATACCAGTGTTATTACAATTTTAATAATTACTATTACTAGTGTTATTATTATTATAGCAATTACTATTACCAGTATTATTACTATTATAATAATTACTATTACCAGTGTTATTACAATTTTTACAATTACTGTTACTAGTGTTATTATTATTATAACAATTACTATTACCAGTGTTATTACTACTCTAATAATTACTATTACCAGTTTTATTACTATTGTAAAAAGTACAAATACCAGTGTTATTACAATTATAATAATTAGTATTGACATTGTTATTACTATTGTAATAATTACTACTACCAGTGTTATTACTATTATAATAATTAATATTACCAGTATTATTACTATTATAATAATTAATATTACCAGTGTTATTACTATTATAATAATTACTATTACTAGTATTATTACTACTATAATAATGAATATTACCAGTGGTATTACTATGATAATAATTACTATTAACAGTGTTATTACTGTAAATACTACTATTAATGTTGTGTTTTTTATCTAGATTTTTCTTCAACCACATGTCATAATTTCATAGACTTTTGTAGTTGTAGGTTTAAAGCATTTCTACATGCTTTGGCAATACAGTATGTACATTGTCATACCATGCCAGTAAACAGAGATATAAAAAGTTTCTACAGCAACTAAGTACTAGTGGAGGTTCATCAGGGTAGGAACCCACCTACTGGGAAGGGAGGAAAATGGGGGGGGGGGGGGGTGAATAAATTAAATAATATCCAAACTGACATTTCACAATATCTAACTTGCAACAAAATAATAATGTGTATTTTTAAAAATGGGTTATATTGTTCCTGTATTATTCCTGTCTTAAAAAAACATACATATATAAAATAATTTAAAAGCTCTATACTTTACATAAAATTTGGGCTGACAGGACAAATGCATGGAAAGTTACATGTATGTACAGTATATATTGTATGTTTAAGGTGCCTGAAGTAATAGACCTCAATCCATGCAACAAACTAGCTAGCTACACCATAGGTAATGGCTCAAAACAATAGCTAGCAAAAAAGTACTGTCCAGCTAGCTAGTATTATACAACTAGCTAATGTGGTGTGCCAATGATCTTTAATTGATGTTAATGTGATGTAAGAACAGTATATATTGGCACTGTCTTGATATAAAATGAAGCTGAAGATATTTGCAGGAATAAGGGATGCCTTTTAATTAGTCCTAGACTCAGACAACCTTGAGACTGTGCTAAAGCATACAACAAAATAGGATTTAGATTATACACGAACATAGAAATGATATCTGACTGAAGAAACAGAATTTCGAGAGTGGACAAGGTATACTCCCTACAATCAGAACTTAAATAGTCTAAATGAGAAAGCCCAACACAGGTGCGTAAGGATGCACAGGTGTGCGTAATTAACCACTAGGAGCCTGAGATCCGCAAGGACATCTAGAATTCCGGCAAGGATGAGTGATGTGTATTTGAGGCTGTGGGAGGAGCTGCACAGTACCCTCCAACCGAGGGTGGAACCAGCCACCGAGATGTTGTAAGACCTAGGACGCCCCCTGGGACGAGGACCTGGCCAGCCGGATAAAGCAGGTAGAAATCCCGGATTAGTGTCGGATCAGAATTTCTGGAGATGGAATCCAAGACTGTTCCTCCGGTCCGTAGCCCTCCCAGTTCACCAAATCCTGCAAGACACTTCCTCTCATCAGGAATCCAAGAGGGAACAATAGGCTCCTCTATGATGGTCAGTGGAGGAGAGGCATTGTCGGGCACAGCATCAGAACCACCGGCTTGAAAAGAAAGACATGAAATGTGTGTAAAATCCTAATGTGCACAGTGTCTTTAACCCATCTCACAATAGGAATATGTCAAATGAAGCGTGGAGCCAGTTTCCTGCAGGGAAAGCAGGTTGCGGGTGGAGAAGCAAACTCTGTCTCCTGGAAGGACAACTGGTGTGTTGGTACAGTGATGGTCCGCTTGAAACCGATGATGTCTGATAGCCTGTTGGAGGTGCATGTAAGCAGCCGACTACACTCCCTCAGCATGTCTGAACCAGTCGTCCACAACAGGGATCTGCATTTGGCTGGGATGCCATGGTACCAGAGCCGGCTGGAAACCTAGAACACACTGGAATGGTGGTAGGTTGGTAGAGAAATGGACAAGGGAATTATGTGCATATTCATGCCATTATATGAAATCAGACCACCCTCCAGGTCAGTCCTGACAGTAACTGTGCAGAACCCTCCCGAGCACCTGGTTAACCCGTTCTACCTGTCCATTGGATTAAGGGTGGTGTCCTGATATTAAACTAATGGCAACACCCAGCCGCTCATTAAGGACTGCCACACTCTGGAAGTGAACTGAGGACCTCAGTCGGAGACGATGTCCTTGGGTATGACCTAGTTCCTGAATACATGTTTAAAGAGAGCCTCTGCGGTTTGAAGGGCCATGGGGAGACCAGCCAGTGGAATAAGTTTACAGGCTTTGGAGAACCTGTCTACGGTGACTAAAATGGTGGTCTGGCCTCTGGAAATAGGAAGATCAGTAACAAAGTCACCAGACAAATGTGACCAGGGTCTTTAAGGAACATGAAGTGGATGTAGCTTACCATAAGATAGGTGTCAGTGTGTCTTGCTTTGTGCGCAGGAGCAGCACGATGAGACGTAATGACGCACATCCCATGTCAGGGGTGTCTGTAGGAACAGAAGATAGACCTTGGGGACAGTTAGGAGGAGACAGGTCAGTGGAAAGCCCTTGTTGTATATTCTTATCCATATTCCACAATATAGGAGCTATGATGCATGCTGGTGGGGTGACATGTTGATCGGTAACACTCTCTCATACACGCGCAAGAGCGCGTGTCTTTCCATTCTTTGAGCCTGGTCGATAGGACAAAGTAAAATCAAAAGGGTCAAAAACATCGCCCAACTGGCTTGCATGTGATTGATTTTGGCATTTGGCTTTCAGGTATACCAGGTTGCGATGATCAGTCTATACAACAAAAGAATGTTTAGCTCCCTCCAGCCAATGCCGCCAAACTTCAAGAGCCCCCACAACCGCCAGGAGTTCCCTCTCTTCCACATCATTCTTCCTCTCCGCAGGGTTCAACTTCTTGGAAAAGAAAGCACAAGGGTACAGCTTGGAAGAGTTACCCTGACACTGCGACAGAACAGCACTTATACCGACCTCAGACGCGTCCACTTCCACCACAAAGGGATGTTCCGGATCAGCATGCCTCAGAATTGCTGAGGCCGTAAACTGGTCCTTCAGGTTTTGGAAAGCCTCATCAGCCCCATCGCTCGATGACAGACGCCGGGGACCACCCCTTAAGAGGGCGGTAAGAGAGGCTGCCACGGCAATCAAGTTCCTAATGAACTGCCGGTAGAAGTTGGAAAACCCCCAAAACCATTGCAAATCTTTTACGGTGTGGGGGACGGCCCAGGATTTCACCATGCCAACCTTGTGTGTCTCCATTTCTACTCCGGTGGTGGTTATCTTGTAGCCTAAGAAAGACTTTGAGGATTAATGGATTGATGGAACAGAAGTTTCTCTGCTTTCAAATATAGGTGAGGGTGCAGTAGTCCCCGTATAACCTGTCTGATTAGTTGAACATGCAACTTGTACATAGAGGAATAAATAAAGATGTCATGGATGTAGACAACCACATACGGACCAATCACATCTCTTAATACCTCACAAGGCCTGGAAAACCTAGGGAGCATTAGTCAATCCGTATGGCATCACCAAATATTAGTCATGGCACATTATATTATGTGGTGCTGAAGTCGGTCTTCCACTCGTCTCCCTCACGAATGCACACTAACATATATACACTGCACAGACCTAGCTTAGTGAAGTATTTGGAGACATGCATTAGCTCTACAGTATTGTGTGTAATAGGCAATGGGTACATATACTTCACAGTGATTTTATTTAACGCCTGGTAATCAATGCAGGGGCAGAGTCCTCTATCCTTTTTTTCACAAAGAAAAAGCTGGAGGAGACTGGCAATGTAGAAGGTCTAATAAATCCTTGTGCCAAGGCCTCCTGAACATAGGTCTCCATCGCTTAAGTCTCTTCACAGGAAAGTGGGTAGATGTGAATCCTTGGTAAGCAGCTCCGGACAGCTGGTCTGTAAGCGCAATCCCCGGACCTGTGGGGGTGGGGGGGGGGGAGAATTGTTGCTTGCTCCTTGGAGAATACCTCCTGTAAATCAGAATTATCAGAAGGAATATGCACAGACATAGTGTTAGGGTTATGGATGACTAACAATATTCCTTTTGGACAGTTTCAGAGGGTGAAAAGAATATGCGACAAGGAAGAAGATTTTGACATCTCGGCCCAGGACATGACTAAAAGATTTAAGGAACGAGGTTATAAAAATAGCGTGATTAACAAAGCATATAATAAAGTTAAAAATATCAGTAGAGATGAATTATTGTCAAAAAAACGTAAACCACAAGATTCAGAAAATTCTGTTTATTTTTCAACACAGTACAGCATGGAGGCAAATAGAATTAAGAAAATCATAAAAAGTAATTGGGAAATCGTGATGAGTGATCCTCACCTTAGAGAAGTAATGCCAGAATCTCCCTCTATCGTATTCCGGAGAGCACCTATGATCAAAGATAAATTGGTGAGAAGCGACATTCCCTCTAAAAAGTCCAGTACTTGGTTATGTCCCAATATGGGAAATTATAGATGTGGTAATTGTAACCACTGCGATAATATGGTTAAGACTAATTGCTTTACAGATGTTACCTCAGGCCTCGTTTTTCAAATCAGATCGTTTATTAATTTCAATACCTCATTTGTGGTCTATAGACTACAGTGCCCATGTGGCTGCTTCTATATAGGAATGACTACAAGTAAATTGAAGATTAGATTAGCAGAACATAAAAATGCGATTCGAGTCTGTAACCCGTTATATCCTATGGCAATACACTATAAAGAGAAAAATCATGGTAACCAAAGTACACTGAAAATAACAGGTATAGAACATGTTCCTAAAACAATGAGAGGAGGAAACAGAGTAAAAAGGCTTCTACAGAGAGAGTCCTTCTGGATTTATACACTAAAAGCAACTATTTTTCCATGTCTGAACGGTGAACTACACTCTTGTATTTTGAAATTAAATAATGTTAACGTAAATGTCATTCTGTGATTGCAGATGTATATTTGAATATCTGATTTGTGTCCTGTGGTTATGACACTTAACACTAAGGAATATATTTATACAACTATTAAGTGCACTATATATACTATAGAACATATTTATATAAATGTTTAATGTAACTAGATATATATTTTTGTACTAATAATTATGAACCCATTGAACTGTGTATTGTGATTCATTGTATTTAATGTAACTTTGTACTGTGTGAGACATGTTCCCTGTGTATATATGTGTTTCTCTGTTCGGTCGCCCTGCACGGCGTAACCAGGTGATTGCTATTTAACTGTTTGTCTGTTATTTAAAATGAAATTGGGAACGTGTTTGTCACTTAAACCCTGATGAAGGCTTGTAGCCGCAACGCGTAGGTGCAAATTTTTCACCATATTTTAAGCCATGAAGAAATAAAGACTTTTATATATTTTCAAATACTACCTTGGAGTTCCTTGGAATATATTTTTTCTATAGTGTTGGGGTTGTCAGGACTCTCAATCAAAGTACTATTCACAGACACAGGGAGGCACCTGTCTTTACAAGACCCAGATCCCACTATTCATTCCTCACTTTAAGATATGACAGGGTTATGCTCCTCCAGCCAAGGCATACCTAGGACTACTGGGTGAGCAGGGGCCTGAATAGTAAAAAGGCTGAGGAGTTGTACATGGTCGGTACCGATGGCAATTGACAGTGGTGTGGTTTTTCTAGTAATACTGCCACACCCCAGGGGACAGTCATCCACAGTCAAAACAGAAATAGGAACAGAGAGCTGCTCAACTGGGATGTGCCAGACCTTCACCCAGTACCCATCAATAAAATTACCTGCTGCCATGGAGTCAGTGACAGCAAATATAGGACATATTTCAGGGCGGTCCAAAATAATAACTTCTACTGACTGTAGATTCTTAGGAAGAGAAGGAAGCCTCTCTTACCTTAACGTTGGTTTGTTGTTTAGGTCCCCTCCTGCGAGGAACTCCTCGGTTGATAGAACACTGTGCCACAACGTGCCCCTCCCCGCCACAATACAGGCATAGCCCCAGGCAAAGTCTTGTTGCCTCTTATGCCTGGCTCACATTACAGGAGTTTTTAAATCCTAACCAATTTTTAAATCTGGTTGCAGCACACACTTAAAAAAAATCTTTGCAGATTTTCTTCCCTCAAATCTTAAAAATGCTCAAATTACAAGATTTGAAAATCATGGCAGATCACACACTACACAATGTTATTAAGATTATTGTGCCAGAGGAAGCGCATCACATGATCTACGCAGCAGATCAGAAGCGGGAAAGTGGATGTAAAGAAAATTGATACTTTAACACGAAAACTTGCTGTATCAATATTGATTGTTTGTTGTGAGAAAAATACAAAAGCAGAAGAATAATCAAGTGTGGATGAGAAAATGGTTGGGGAGACGGGCTCAACATGGAATGTTTCGAAATGTTCGTCACTTCCGTCTCGTCGTAGACTTGTATCCTATTGGCTATTGTGACAGTACTGACGTAATCACAATCTTGCTCATCCCAATAAATATCAAACATGTTTGATATGATCGGGGCGAGCCCGATTTGTGTGAGAGCAGATCGGGAGGTGTAAGATTTGATCTGTGAATGCCTCACATCATCAGATAATCTGCACCAAACATTGAAATCGATCAAAGTCCTCAACAAGATTTCTTCATTGATTCTCAGGAGGGGGAAATTGGGCATACATCGGGCTAAAACTCCTGTAGTGTGAGCCAGGCATTAGTAAGTGTAAGATGCGTGGAACTGATTTCCATAGGTTCCTCCCCTGAAGGACTACACTGCGTTAAAAAATAATATACAAATAATATTTTACAATGATTATCCAAAATAGTCAATGCAAATGACAGTCAGTATAATTTTCAGGTCACCAACAATTAGGGTATAATTCAAGTTTCATTGAATAAACCAACACAGTATTTTTTTCTAAAATAAAAAACTCAAAATGCAGTGTTTCAAACTATTATTCACAACAGAGTTTCAAAACCTTTTATATGTTGTCATTTGTTGAATTTGCAGCATTAGGATGTCATATTTACTGAAATCAAAAGCTATTTGAATCAAACACATCTTAACAGGGCAGGTTACAGGTTAACATGGGACCCATTTTTGATATCACCTTCACAATTCTTGCATCCATTGAACTTGTGAGTTTATGGAGAGTTTCTGCTTGAATTTCTTTGCAGTATGTCAGAATAGCCTCCCAGAGCTGCTGTTTTGATGTGAACTGCCTGTCACCCTCATAGATCCTGTGCTTGAGGATGCTCCAAAGGATCTCAATAGGGTTGTGGTCAGGGGAGGATGGGAGCCATAACATGAGTTTCTCTCCTTTTATGCCCATAGCAGCCAATGACACAGAGGTATTCTTTGCAGTATGAGATTTTCATGCATGAAGATGATTTTCCTACGGAAGGCAGGGTTCTTCTTTTAGTCCCATGGAAGAAAGTGGTCAGTCAGAAACTCTATATACTTTGCAGAGGTCATTTTCACACCTTCAGGGACCCTAAAGGGGCCTACCAGCTCTCTCCCCATGAGTCTGGCCCATAACATAACTCTGCCACCTCCTTGCTAATGTCGCAACCTTATTGGGACATGGTGGCCATCCATCAACCATCCACTAATCCATCCATCTGGACCATCCAGGGTTGCACGGCACTCATTAGTAAACAAGACTGTTTGAAAATTAGTCTTCATGTATTTCTGGGCCCACTGCAACCATTTCTGCTTGTGAGCATTGGTTAAAGGTAGCCGAATAGTAGGTTTGTGTACAACTGCAAACATCTGGAGGATTGTACACCTTGAGGTTCACAGGACTCCAGAGGCACCAGCAGATTCAAATACCTGTTTGCTGCTTTGTAATGACATTTTTGCCGCTGCTCTCATAATCCGATGAATTTGTCTGGCAGTAACCTTTCTCATTATGCATTTATCTTAACAAACCTGTCTATGCTCTGAATCAACCACAAATATCTTCAATGTATGTTGATCACACTTACTTTTTTGTGAAATATCTAATATTTTCATTCCTTGTCCAAGGCATTTGACACTTTTCTGCAGCAGAGAAATTCTTTTTCTTTCTCATGTTGAAACCTGTGGTCTGCTTAATAATGTGGAACATCCTTCTTAGGTAGTTAGGTAGTCCTTTATTTGGGCTCACCTGGCAAACTAATTATCACAGGTGTGTGAGATTGATTTCAGTGATCCAAAGAGCCCAGAGACACAACAACATCCATGAGTTTGACTGAAAAACAAAATATTTAATGTTCATTACACCTAATTCCAATTTGTATAATAATTTGTAACGCTGTGTAAATGGGCATGTAGAAGAGTTGGGTAGGTCGCCTCACTCTCAACAATACAAAATTAGACAGGTGCATAAATTTGGGTATTAGTATAGCATAAGAGTATGCTATACTACCAAAACATTTTGAAGCCCAATACTCTTATACTTTACTAATATATATACACTCACCTAAAGGATTATTAGGAACACCATACTAATACTGTGTTTGACCCCCTTTCGCCTTCAGAACTGCCTTAATTCTATGTGACATTGATTCAACAAGGTGCTGAAAGCATTCTTTAGAAATGTTGGCCCATATTGATAGGATAGCATCTTGAAGTTGATGGAGATTTGTGGGATACACATCCAGGGCACGAAGCTCCCGTTCCACCACATCCCAAAGATGCTCGTTTGGGTTGAGATCTGGTAACTGTGGGGGCCATTTTAGTACAGTGAACTCATTGTCATGTTCAACAAACCAAATTGAAATGATTCGAGCTTTGTGACATGGTGCATTATCCTGCTGGAAGTAGCCATCAGAGGATGGGTACATGGTGGCCATAAAGGGATGGACATGGTCAGAAACAATGCTCAGGTAGGCCGTGGCATTTAAACGATGCCCTATTGGCACTAAGGGGCCTAAAGTGTGCCAAGAAAACATCCCCCACACCATTACACAACCACCACCAGCCTGCACAGTGGTAACAAGGCATGATGGATCCATGTTCTCATTCTGTTTACGCCAAATTCTGACTCGATCTGAATGTCTCAACAGAAATCGAGACTCATCAGACCAGGCAATGTTTTTCCAGTCTTCAGCTGTCCAATTTTGGTGAGCTCTTGCAAATTGTAGCCTCTTTTTCCTATTTGTAGTGTATATGAGTGGTACCCGGTGGGGTCTTTTGCTGTTGTAGCCCATCCGCCTCAAGGTTGTGCATGTTGTGGCTTCACAAATGCTTTGCTGCATACCTGCAGTCAAAGTTGCTCTTCTATCAGCTTGAAGCAGTCGGCCCATTCTCCTCTGACTTCTAGCATCAACAAGGCATTTTCGTCCACAGGACTGCCGCATACTGGTTGTTTTTCCCTTTTCACACCATTCTTTGTAAACCCTAGAAATGTTTGTGCATGAAAATCCCAGTAGCATATTGTGAAATACTCAGACTGGCCCGTCTGGCACCAACAACCATGCCACGCTCAAAATTGCTTAAATCACCTTTCTTTCCCATTCTGACATTCAGTTTGGAGTTCAGGAGATTGTCTTGACCAGGACCACACCCCTAAATACATTGAAACAACTGCCACGTGATTGGTTGAGTAGATAATTGCATTAATGAGAAATTGACCGGGTGTTCCTAATAATCCTTTAGGTGAGTGTATAATGTATATATAATGTATTGTGTGCATGGAACATTGAGAAAAGTCTACTTCAAACTAAAAGTGCACTACACAGGTTACTTTAAAGCAGTGGTCACCAATCCTGGTCCTGGAGATCTACCATCCAGACTATTTTCACTCTAGCCCCAATTTAGCACACCTGATTCTAGAAATTAGCTGGATGATGAGCTGAACTAAGCTACATTATTTGCAGTTGAAGTGAAAACTTACAGGATGGTAGCTCTCCAGGACCAGGATTGGTGACCACTGATTTAAAGTATTCAAAAGTATACTTAAAATAAACTATAAGTATATTTTAAAGTGTACTAAATAACCTAAAAAGTGGGGCAATTTAGTTTACTTATATATATAAGTATATAAATATGTATACTTACAAAATACATTTGAAGTATACTTTTATTTCGTAAGGGTATAGTTAAGTCAATCTCAATATTTTTTCTGTCTAATTAAACATGTCTTTTTATTGCTGAAGTTGAGAAATACAGTAAGCCCTCAAAGCTAACAAACAGCTAAAGATGGCTGCCAAAACAGTTCTGGCAGAGAATTTACCTGAGAAGACACCTAATGCCTGGGGTGTTAGTGGTACAGGCAGTTATTGCATGAAAAGCATGTGCAACCAAATATTAAGTATGTTAAGTAAGTTCTTAATTTAGACAGTGTTATTATTTCATATCTATTCCAATACTTTTGATGCCCTGAAATAAACAGATACGTAAAATACAACATGTGTTGTCATATCCACATAGTTAAATTAATACATAAATACACTGAAATAAAAACCGCTGAGAATCCACAGTATATTTTACCATCAAATCTATTGTTTGATTTCAAATTCAGACTTTTGTAGTATAGAGCCAAAAGAAGAAAAAGCGGTTCATATTTCTGAGTAATTAGGAAGGGCAGGTATTGCTGTGATAGTTGAATCAGAATTTAGACTATACCCACTAATTAGGAAAATGTGGAAACTATTCAATGTCACAGCCACCTAAAGGACATAATTTATTATTATATGCATAACAAAACTCTCCACCTCAGAGAAATTAACCTGGAGAAGAGACTCCAAAACCAGCAGGTCTTGGGACTCTGTTCGCTAACACAAACCCTGCAGAGCCGCCTATTCAGCACAACCAAGTCATAAGAAAACAAATAGAAAATGTTTTTAGCACACTGGGAAAAAAACGACCAAAATCAGTGTCCCCTTGCCAGTTATACATTGATTGGTACATTGTTACAATACTGTACTTAGGTAATAAAACAACATTGGTCATGTCTTTATTCTTTTTATGTGTTTGTGAATAATGTCTACATAGAAATTGTGTATTTCACTTTTGTTCATTAGTTCTGTGTTATTTCTTTAAAAGAAATGTCAGAATGCTTTGGGAAATGCTATGAAATGCATCTCACACAAATAAAGCCAGACATATGGTGAAAGACAGTCAGGGGGTGTAAAAGTGTGAGAGAGAGAGAGAGAGAGAGAGAGAGAGAGAGAGAGAGAGAGAGAGAGAGAGAG
>JACXGM010003571.1:0-41441 GCA_016801145.1 Umbra pygmaea
TAACCCTAATTACTGTGTAACTACCACACAAACCCTAACCCTAATTACTGTGTAACTACCACACTAACCCTAACCCTAATTACTGTGTAACTACCACACTAACCCTAACCCTAATTACTGTGTAACTAACACACAAACCCTAACCCTAATTACTGTGTAACTACCACACTAACAACTGTTACAAGAGAGGAACAGTATTTCTGTTACATGTATTTTAAATAACTATTTCAATAACTTATTGGTATTTTGTCATTTGTAAGACAATTGTTTTGAATACAGTATTTTCTATTTTTTATTTTCATAATAAATTCCATGATCAGGCAAATGTCATTTCTATTTTGGTTACTTTTCCTCCTCTCCACCACTGATGCATTAAGCACATCCAAGTCAGCTCTGACGACACAGATATTTTCCCTCAAAAGGACTCTACACTATTGATGAGAGGAGTGAACTTTATTTACTGACTCTGACATTATTGAGTCGATCAGTATAAAGATCAACTGTTTCAAGTAATTTCATTTGAGTAAGTTACGCCCATAGAAAAATAATAAATATAGTATGGCCAATTAAAAATCAATGTAACAGAATAGTCAGCGCGGCAGCCATTTTTATGTGTACCATTCAATTGCAAAGATCTTGTCACATAATGCAGGTGTAGTGTAATGGAGAGAGGAGGACTGAGGCAGATTGATGGTAGACGGTAAAGCCTGAAGGTTTATTGTACACTGAATCCGGAAACTTTCATAAGACAAATGCAGGGTAACAACCAGAGCGAGAGCAAAACAATGATCCCTCAAAAGCCTACGTGCTCTTTAAACTGCGGCTCGACACTGAATATCTACACCAAGGGACAGAGCATACGCATTTCTTCCTAACCCTGGCGACTCACTTTTCACATTCTCTTATACTAGCTCCTGATCAGCTTTCTCCAATATAGCGCAACCGTATACACCAAATGACAATATGATAATGAACCGCGCCCTCCTCTCCTTCACTTGGACAGATATAGGGACTGAGCCACCAGCTGTTAGTGCTAAGGTAATTAGACCAACTCAGTCCCCAATCAGTACCAGGTGAAAGATAGGAAGGCGCTACACACACACACAATATAATAAACTGAAAACACTCCATGCATTTGATAAATGAGAACTAGCATATAACAATAAACACAAAAGATAGCTAACATAACAAAATACCAAATTCACAGAAAGAGTCCGATATCAGTTCATATGGATGAGATAATGATTCCCTACACTATGTTGTGTTTTGTTACACAAAAGCAATGCTTCAAATTCATGACAGGTATGAAACACCAAACTGTGATTGTTGTAATTTAAGTTAAAATGGAAAAATAAGAAATAAAATGATTAAAATCATTTTACCCATTACTATTTTTATGCAATTAATTATTTGTTACCCCCACCCACCAGTCCGCTAGTCCCGGAGAAGTACTAGAAATTTTGTTCCTCTGAAATAGACCTTAAGGTGACCAGTAAATCATTAAAATATCCAATGTATTTATCCATTAAATAAAAAAGAGGGACAAAGTCTAACAGACACTGTGATAGACAGAGAAAACAACTATATTACAGAAACTCTACAGAACTGTCCAATCTGAAAAGCCATTCAGTGGTCCTGGTAGTTCGAGTAGAATAAGAGCATAACTCTCCTCAGTTCACTTTTTTACTCCCTAATGATTCCCTATCACTCTCTGTCCTCTCCAATCTTTAATAATAAAAAGTACACTACTATTAGATAAAATACTTTGGTTAACAGATTCCCATTGTTTGCCTCATTCAGGCTCTGTAATCATACCTTTACCTTTCCTCTATCTCCTCTCTCTTCTTCCAAACCACTCTTTCACCTCTCATTCCTCTCCACTTTCTAAACACAAAACATTACGCTATGTTATCCATGACAATTTCACACTACTTGATATAATGCCAAATCATTAAAATTGTGATCCATATTACAATTGTGATCTAATTAAATGTGCATGAATTTAATATAATAATATTTTCAAAAAAGCTCATCCACTGCATGTTCCCATGTGAGTTTTTCCATGATGGTAGCAAGCTAGCTAACCTAGCTAAATTAGTCTAGCTAACGTTAGCTATCATAACTTATTTAAAACCTTATAATAAATTATGACATTATAGCATCACTAGCTATAATCTCAAACGATTACATGGCTTGACACGTTTGTGGAGATATTGTGGATTCACTTGACATTTGCTAGCTTCTGGCCGAGTTTTATCAGGCTAAAACTAGCACGAGCAAAGTAGAAGGTAATGAAGCTGCTATAGCGAGCAGCCCCCTCTGTTGGCCAAACCAAGAACAGCGCCATTGATATGTCAAACGGTAGGATCTGCTTCCAGGTCTTTCTTGCCACGTAAAATATTATTTTACTTTGACTTCAGTTATTTTACGGGGACATAACGGGTGCGGATGGCGTGGTGCGGTGCTGTAATGGAAAATAGGTATATGCTAGTTGCTAAAGTTTAGTCCTAAAACACAGTTGTATTTGGTATTCGTTTTCAAGAGTTACATTGTGTAGGTTTCTTGACTCCTATTTTGAAATGGTCCGAAATTTCGTGACCCGGAAGTACTTTTTAATGTTGCCTATCGAGGCTGGAATTGGAGGTTGTATTCATACTGTGAATTGTTCTTCCTAACCAGAAACAGCCATACGGTGAGGATACTCTTTTTTATAATCTATAAGTCCTTTGTTTTTTTTTTAAGTAGAAGGTTCCCACGAAGCACCGTCTGTTGGTGCAGCCTCGTTAATTGTAGTTTGGCTAGCTGTGTAGGGAACTGACACAACAACCGTGGTGCGAAAGCGATCTCTTGCTCATTTAATTTGCTTGTTGGGTCTTTTTCAGGCTGTTTATTGCTAATTAATAAATATAATATAATTATGATAATGTGAAATAGGTTTATTTATTAGATTGCTTGTTTGACCTTCTTGAACTTATTGAACTTCTATGTGTGCTGTCTACGTAGCAAGGTATTTTCATGCTTGAGAATTATCTTACAGTAGAATAAATATGTGGTGTTTTCCTCAATGTGTTTCTTGATTACCCTTCTGTCATTTTTTTCAGGTCGGAACAAATTAACCATGGCAACTCAGCCTCTTATCAAATCAAAGCAGACTGAGAAAACAATCAATGGAATATCCACACAGGTTGTTTGCACAGAATTCAGCAACTACATATTTATAGTTCTCACACAGTATGGAAAGATTGGCACTTTAATATCAGTCACACCTGATTCCAGATCAGCAGATATCAGCATTCCCATGTTTACCACCAAAGTATTGTTGGGAAAAGATGAGGTAAGCAGAGGACACCACAATAAATAGCATTGTTCATAATATTAGAAGCATTGTGTTACTGTATAATCTTTATGAATATATGTGAAAGACTGGCTGTGCTTTTGTTCCCAACATTGTGTTGTACTTTTCTTTCCTGCAGGCATTGACGCATGTCTGTGCTAAAAATCTGACTGCATTTGTGTCTCAAGAGGCTGGCAATAGACCTGTTTTGCTGGGTTTGGCACTTAAAGACAGTTCAATAGAAGCAATAAAGGCCATGAAAGATGTCATCAAAAGTTGTCGAGTCTGGTAACTGCTTGTTTGGCAAAGTGAAACAGAATGGCTTACTGGAAGGACATTAAGAAGAAGGACAATATGAAAAGAATTGCTTAATGTGTTAACAATGTTTTTTTAATCCTTTTTTTAAAGATATTGTTTTTTGCAATGCATACTGTAAATGTCTTTATCACAGTCTATAAATAATTTTCATAAACATAGTAGCAAGTGTATTATGCATTTTCACAGTCAAATTTGGGGATGTAAACTACAATTGTTTACCAGGCAGTCAAATATTTTGCCCAATTATGTGACAATGTGCTTAAATGATTAGTCAGAAGACCAGTTACTTGAAACATATCTGAGAGCTTTTTAAATGGAGTAAAAAAATTTACTTATTTTCTTTGTTTTTTACAAATTGGGATTTCAACCAATTGGATCAGCTCTGAAAAATATTTGCTGTGAAGATCTGATGTAATTGGCAAAAATACCAATTAGTGGTCTGTGTAAACACAGCTTTGGAGAAGCTCTCTCATTTTTAATAAAACATTAAAAAGGCTATACATTGTCAGAGTGAACATGAAGTCACATTCCCTCTTGAAATTCATTCTGGGGAATCCCCAAGCAGCATAGATGACGCATCGCCCATAATTGCAATTTCTAACCAGATGTTTAGGGATTAGTGAATATTTTGTTGCCATGCCCTACTCCTACGCTGTTACTTGCAGCAAGTCTACATAGCTGTACACTACTGAAAATGAAACTGCTTGCAATCCATCAGGATCACAGTTGTTGCTATGGCAACATTTCATTGAGAATGACAAGCTGAGGCTGAATTCTGATTGGCTAAATGTGAGCACTCGCTCTCGACTGGTTTACAGACTTGTATGTGACAGACATTTAACATCATTTAAGTGAATATCTGATTTAGAGTCAAGTTAACTACTTGAATCAACTTGCTACTATTCCCAGTAGAAATAAATTAGAAGTGGCCAATGGGCTGTAATGAATGTGTTCCAGTTTAAAATCTAGCAGCAGGATAATCTGCTAGGTAATATCAGACGGACTGTGGGGTGCACAGTCAACCTAAATGTTAAATGTCATTACTTTAAAATGTTGAATTTTTAAACGATGCTAAATTATTTAAAAACAACAGTTATGTAATTAAGGATGACTTATATTAAATACGATTCTGCATTTTATAAATTTCATTTTCTTGCACACACAAATTCAAGCTAAACATTTCAAGGACCACAAAGGCTCATGGAAATAAATGTCAACTATATTTACTTAATATTATTATTTAATGAACAGTCAGATGTACATGAATTGTTTCAAAAGTGCAAGTATTAACATTATCCATTCAGATCCACTTTGAAATGAATGATTTATCAAAGGACCAATTAGTTGAAAAATACATAGTGTGAAAAGCAACCAAAATATAAAGAAAGAGGTATGCATATATCCTATTTTCATGTCATATCCACATGCAAACACTACATGCTATGATTTGTCTCACTGGTTCCCATTCATATTGGGTTACCCTACCTCTAGCTGGGTTCTCCTGAAGAACCTTCTCACATGCATTTATCCAGTATTCCTCATGAGTCATCTCGAGATGGGAAATACTTTTTGCCCATGTTGTCATTGTAAATTGGAATTGGTCCTCAACCGATTTACCTGGGGAAATTAATCTGATGTGCACAGGACAGATATTTTAGATAGTAACAGTTTGATTAGATTTTTTAAAATTTGTTTCCTGGATTTTAGGGTATACTGTATATCGGATAGTGACAGTACAAAAATATAGAGGACAGTTAAAAAATAACAAGCTGGCTTTATTGGTCTTTGCCAGCACCCCAAAATAAATATTTTAGTGCCTTTCTCTATGTTATTTACTAACTTAGCTAAAAATGTTATGTTAAAATGTGTAGAATAGTCCAGATGTATCCTCTGTATACGTTTAGAAAAGGTTTGCAACGTTTTTTTAATGGCTGACCCCAACTTTGTTTTAGGCCTAAACCATTTCAATTGTAATATTTTTCACTAGTTCTACTTGCTTTTTTTGCATTTTTATTCCCCTGTGTTATTCATGGATAATTTGTGTAATTCATGTTTAACTTTGTGTCATCTTGCACCCTCTGCTTAATCTTGGCAATGTCGCCGTTTCAAATGTGCAGTTGTCAACGTGCACACCTGGTTAAATGAAGTTAAAAAACTTCATGAGAGGGACATTATCAAAACCTCTTCTATCTATGCTGAGTCTCAGTCAGCCAGGTTAATGTAGCACAGAGCAATCCAGCAGACCAACATTTTTGATGAAAAGTAATGTCCCCAAATCAAGCCTTTAGGGCAGCAGAAGTGCCACAGCCGGCCCTGCTGGTTAAAGCCACTAGTACTGTCAGGTTGTCACATGACGATGTCTGTTTCTAGACGTGCCTCATTTTACGGATTAGACGTCCGTGATCCACCTGAGTTTACCTGAAAGTTTAGAAAGTGCGCTATGGACGGGAGCATATATATACGTATAGATACATATAGATATGATCGCGTTTGAAAACGTTAATTAAAATATACTGTTGATCGTCGTTTAACTAAGTGGACTGCGACCTCGCACCTGTCATCAAAACAAGGAAGTAGGGCCTATTGAATCCTCCGTTGATACCTTTTGTCAAGGACCATTTTCTCATTACGACCTCACGGATATCCGATAACATCAGCAAAGTTATTTGTATTAATTTATGATATCCAAATGTAGTTTTGGCAGAGGGCACGTTAGGCTTTCCACAGCCCGTTTAATTGGAAATATATTGCGATTAAGGTGAAAATACCGGTTAGGTCAATTCTACAGATATCAAGGTAAGATAAAGTTTCCCCCCTTGTCTATGTATGAAAACTAATGAGAAATCTTTGGAAATTGCTGTAGGCTATATTTGTCCATGAAGTAAACGCATATATGCAAATATTACGCAGATTATCCAAGGCTGTGAAGGCGTAGTGTTTACAAACCAGGTTTCCCGTAGAAACATACCCATACCTCAAACAACCTGGCCTTTTTATTAAAGAACCCACATTCTGAAAATGGGAAGAAAAAAAATAAAATCATCGTGCCGGATCCCTTTATGTCATACAAATGTGCAGTTATAAATATTATGTTGTGATTCAGCCAAGAGCTGCCTCATTTATCTGACTATTTTATTTTTATTGATTCAGATGAACAGCTCAGCAATGGAGTTGGGAGTCACCCAAAATCAGTTTCTCCGACTTACATCACCAATTCTAAACAAGTCAAAGATTTCCAACCTGACAATAATTCAAACAGGGAATGGGACTATTGTGGCACACAATATTTTCTTAAATACAGCCACTGCTCAAGCTCTATCGGGGATCTTCGTCTGGTCAGCCCTGCTACTAACTTGCCATCAGGTAAGTAACATGACGTACATTGTACATTATCCGCGCCTGTACTGCAAGTAAACGAGCTTTACTCCAGCCGTGTCAATATTAGTCAGCGGCTAGGCAACCACAAGTTAATGTGTTTTGGGAGCTATTAGTTGTTCTGGCTTGTCCCCTTACCAGAGAAAAAGGGTGACACACTTTCCAGTCAAACAAACCGCAGTAAAGATAGTTTGCGGTTTGATATTTTGGTTTCGTCCGGCTGCGGTCCCACAGTGCAGTGTTATAGACATACAAATAATATCTCTAATCGTTATTCACAATTTGTGAATTTGTGTGTCGCGGTCCTCCGGTCCGAAATCTGTATTTCACAAAAAAAATCACAAATCTAGCATGTGGTCACACTGGGTTCAGTCTTCTAAGTGACCGACGTTTGGAACTATAAGCAATTGACAATTAAAAGTGAGTATAAAAAAACACAGATTTCGGACCGGAGGACCGCGACACACGAATTCACAAATCATGAATAACGATATGAGATATTATTTGCATGTCTATAACACTGAACTGTGGGACCGCAGCAGGACGAAACCAAAATATCAAACCGCAAACTATCTTTACTGCGGTGTCAAACAATGTGTTTGGATTTTCACTTCACATTTGATCCAGCATCATGTATTAACCAGACTTATTTCTAAGTGTGAAAGTTCATTGTCTCCTATCACTACATTTACTGTTTGTACAGTCGTTATCCATTACAGGTTATTTGCGGGCACTTCCGTTGACGGTCAACACACAGATTGTAAATGAACAGAGCCACACTGCCGGCTAAGACTAATACATTTTAACCAAGTATAACGCTTGACTCGCATTCCATACCGAAATACATTTTTGTTCATTTATTGTTATTTACTGTGCTTTAGCCTTTGGGAGAAACAATGGCGTTGGCTTATCATCGAGGCCTATGCTTCCTCGACTCTGGAGTGTACATTTGAATGACATGTGTTATCAGTAGAGATTTGCACTTGCTATCAGGGTTCGCATTTACAGCGTCGTAATAAAAAGAGAGGACGTTGTTTTGATTGGTTGTCATCAGCAGCGCGTGTTGTTTTGATGCTGCTCAGAGAGGGTGGTCCCTTATATTGTGCTGTAGAGCGATCAAACCTAGCGGTGCTGAGAACGTGTCCATTCAGCCTTTAGTGCTTGTATACACAGGAACCCCTAGGGAGTCTATCTTGGCTCTGGTAGAAGATGCAGATTATTATAATATTTCTAGATAGAAATACGATTGTATTTTTGTCCCTGAGGTCTGTGTGCTGACCTTTTCTTTACACTGGTTGCAACATTTCAGATCCAAATACATTTCACATTATCGCAGATCACACTATTAATATTATTGAAAATACATCAAGCAGATGGTATACGGCAAGTCCAGTATTTTACTGAATAGTCTATGTAACTTTAAGCATAACTATGTCAAACAAAAAACAGTTTTCAAAGGAAGTCAGTGAACAGTGCATATACAAAGAAGAAAACAGAATTAAGGGAACACTCAAATCAGACATCGGGTCTCATATGAAAACACATTCATCAATATCTTTACTGTACATTGTGTAATTTGTTGAGAAGAAGATTAGGTAACAATGGTCACTGGTAATCAAAATCACCAACCGATTGAGGGCTGGATTCAAACACACCGAAAAAGTAAACAATTTAAATCACAGGCTGTTCCAACTTGTGTGAATTTAAGCACAGCAACTCATAATGTGACTCAGTAGTGCGTATGGCCCCCACGTGCCTGTATACACTCCTGACAACATCTGGGCATGGTCCTGATTAGATGAAGGACTGTGTCCTGGAGATCTCCCAGACCTGGATCAGGGCATCAGTGAGCTCCTGGACAGTCTGTGGCGCTACTTGGCGGTGTTGGATGCATTGACACAAAGTCCCAGAGGTTCTCAATTTGATTTAGGTCTGGGGAACGTGATGGCCATTCAATGACCTCAATGCCTTCGTCATCCAGGAACTGTCTACACCCTCTTGCCACATGAGGCCAGGCATTGTCCTGCACCAGGAGGAATCCAGGGCCCACTGCATCAGTGTAAAGTCTGACAATAGGTCTGAGGATTACATACCAGTACCTAACAGCAGTCAGTTTACCATTGGCTTTGGAAGTCTGTGCTATGTTTGCAACTAAAGACAATTTTGATTATTGATTAATCTGTCAATTATTTCTTTGATTAATCAATGAATTGGATAAAAACAGACCAAAAATATATTTCAATTTTATTTCAAAAGCTGTTATTCCAAATTGACAATTTTAACACACAAAAGACATACATGTAAACCTATGCTATACAACATGTGCAAAAGATATGGCCATTTCTTTTGTAGTGCAAAAAAACCTGGTAAAGACCAGTAACCCAGACAAGACACAATGTGCTTCAAACAATGCCATTTGTCCTAGCTCACTGCCTACATACAGTAGTGTCTCATACTGACATAATGTCAGGAAATTAACAGTTTTATGTAGATTAATCATAACATTTTCATGTATGTAATATAAGTGATTAGCTCTACCGGGTAGTGTTAATTAGCTTGCTAGACTAATGTTAGCTATACGTCGTCTGCTCTACCACAGACATTAGCCAGCTAGTTAAATAAACTTATCATGCAATATTGAAGTGAATTTGACTTAATAGACCTTTTAAGATTGATTGCAAGTAAACCGGCTATTAGATAAATGAGAAGAACTACCTGCTGTGGGACGAACGATTCCTCACCAGTAACTTACTCTGCTGTTGACTCCTCTTCGTCCGTGGCTCCATCATGTTTTCTTTTCAAGTGCTCCCTCATTACGTTGGTGCTCCTGTGTCATGCCATTTCTGTTTTACAGAGTTTTCATGCAACACATTTGTTTTGTTGAATTTAAAAGTACAATATGTCGTTTTTGGCCACTAGCGGTCTCTCAATCAAAACAATAGCAAAACATGTACTTTGATGACGTTGAGAAGTAGCATTGGATCATGGGTTTTGTTGTCGTCGTCAATGACAACCTGCCAATCTAGCGTCTCCGCCAGAAAAAATGTTCACTGACAAAGTAATGTATGGTCAAATATATTATAACTTTAATTACTTTATGTTTGGCGGTTCCCTGGAACTTAGAGCAACTAGAGGAGTCAAAGGTTATATGACGTCATTGACCGTCAACAAAATGAAACGTCCTGTGTCTTCGAATTAAATTACAAATTTCTCTGTGTTTGAAAGTTGGTGGAAACATTTAGGATAATGTAAATACACAACTAAGAAATATATGTATAATATAGGTACAGTGATTTTTTTAGTGGCTTTTTTAAAAAGTTGCTTTTTTAATGCAAAGTACGTATTTTGTTATTGTTTTGGAAAAGTACATATTCTACCTTTTTAATGTAAAGTGCTGCCATACTATTGGAGGTTTCCTTCTAACAGGTTTATCTGCCTCCACCATGTTTCAAATGTTTTTCTCTCTTGAAGTGACGTAGTCAGCTCCGTGAGGCAATGTGCAACAACATAGACCCAACAAATCTATAATGAAATTCATTGCCGAGTATTTTAATAATCGATTTTTATCAATTTTGTCGATTCGTTGTTGCAGCCCTAGTCTGTGCGACAGTCCATGCATATCCCTCCACAGAACATCACTGACCCACGCCAAACCGGTCATGCTGGATGATGTTGCAGGCGGCAAAGCATTTACCATGGTGTTTCCAGATTCTTCCACGTCTGTCACATGTGCTCAGTGTGAACCTGCTCTCATCTGTGAATACAACGGGGCATCAGTGGCGGACCTGCCAATTCTGGTGTTCTCTGGCGAATGCCAACTGAGCTGCACAGTGCTGGGCTGTGAGCACGGGTCCCATCAGAGGACGTCCGGCCCCCATGCCACTCTCATGGAGTCAGTTTCTGATAACTTGGTCTGGAACATGCACATCAGTAGCCTGCTAGAGGTCATTTTGTAGGGCTTTGGCAGTGCTCCTCCTGTTTCTCCTCACACAAAGGAGCAGATACCGGACATGCTGCTGGGTTGATGCTGTTCTACGGCCCTGTCCAGGTCTCCTTGTGTAACGGCCCGTCTCCTGATATCTCCTCCGTGCTCTTGAGACTGTACTGGGAAACACAACAGATTATCCTGGAGGAGCTGGACTACCTGTGCAACCTGAATGGGCTGAAGGTACCGCCTCATGCTACCAGCATTGACAAGGGCACCAGCAAAAGGCAACTAGAGGAGATCAGTCGAACCAAATCAGTCAAATTCCCTTTTTGGGGGTTGTCTTGCTGTTGCCTCAGTGTACCTGTTGTCACTTTCATTTGCACCAACACAGGTGATATTAATTTACAAATGCTTATGCTTTCTAAATGTAGATATCCCTAAAGTTGAATTAACTTGATGTTTTACTCTAATGATTGCGTGTTCCCTTAATTTTTTTGAGCAGTGTAGATCGGTCATCTAAATCAAAAATTATATTACTAAACTTAGCATTTGCACTGTTTTATTTTTTGTAGTTCCCCATTTTCCTCCCTTCCCAATTCCCACTAACCCCGCCTTGTCGGCAGCTCCACAACTCCTTGTACAGATCCTTGGGATGACGGAGGGGGATGTGGTTCATCCAACCACATGTCGCCTGGCCGCCGAATCTTTTGGCACTGTTCATCCAACACAAAGGTCTTTAGTCAGATCATGCACGGGATGATTACGTGAATGCTTAAGATGTCTTGTAAATCCATAGAATTCAGAAAATTTTGAATAAATGTAATACCTGTAACATCAACACATTTTTTGAAAGCCAAACCCATGACAGAGGCCAGTAAACTGTATACGTTTTATTTGAAAAGTAATGTAAACCTTCAGCCTGATTAATTCTTTATTCAACATGTCATGTTCACTTTGAACGTTTAGATTTTTGTCTTCAGAGAAATTCGAATTTGTAGTTTGTTTGTGGCCCATGCAACATGTTATTGTCAGTTTCTGAAAATAAAATGCTGTTCCTGCAGTTTTTTATAATGTTAATTCAAACCCTAACCTTAGAGTTAGTAAAATAGGTTAAAAAGTCTAAATAGATATCAAATGAAAACCAATAGTTAATCAAGCAGTATGAATTGAGTAAGGCCCAGATACCCCATTTCAACCTGATTTTGAAGCCTCAGAACAGGCAGATATTACAGCCAAAATACTTTATAGTGGAGGCTTATTATTTAGCAGAAAACCAGATGAAAGTCAATTGTTGTTTCCTCAATTTGAATAGAGTGAAAAATGAAACCGAGGGGAAATGGTAAAGTTCTCCCCTTGGCCATTGGTGTGCTAATGCAACAGCATTGTTTACCAGTGAAAAGAGCCAACCATGTATGCTTGTGTTCCAGGCTAACAGATCTTCTTCTACCACGATCTGGGCAGAGATACAATCTCTGTATATGGGATTTGCTTTTCACTTTAAGTCTGTTACTGTACCCATTATGCCGGGGCGGTGAGTTTCTCCACATCCGTAGGTTATTATGAGCTGGCCTGTGTAGGTGCGCGGATCAAGTACCACCCTGGAAGTTGATGTATGCTTCTGGTTCTGTTTAGGATACGTAAGAATATTGTGAATCCTATTTACTGAAATCCAAAGTTCTGGTAAACAAAATGATCTGTGACACATTATCTTTCAACAAACTGTTTGATTGAAAATCTATTTCCTGTGGTCGTTTGTACACGCAAACAGGCCACGCGCACTCCGAGGGCTCGAGGTTTGCACGAGCCAAGCATTCTTTGAAGTCCGATGAACACCCATGGTGCCATTTGTAGCATTTGTATTCTTATTATTTGTTTCACATATAGATAACAGACACTTGTTTTGACTCTAGGATTAATAGGATGTTTTCCAACCATGTTTTGACGGTTAAATATTCTGATGTTAGTTAATGTGAAAATATGGTAATATTTTCAATTTCCTGAAAATTGTCTGTGGTGGAAACAATCGGTTTTCATCAGAGCGGCGAAAGAGCAGGTAGATTAAAAGCAGCCTTCCTGACAAGTGATTTTATTTCGCATTCTGGCGTATCATCAGATTTTGCTCTGTGCGACTGCCTCTGGAGCATCGTCGTCCTGTCCCTTTCTGCATACTAACACAGCTGCTCCATCCTGACCTTCAATATCTCAGTCTTGGCGGTGTTGCCGGGCGCCAGGTGCTCTCTGACACACAGCACTGATTGGACCTACCACTTCCTGCGGCAGTTCGTACGGAGGAAGGCCGGTCGTAACATCACGCGCAGTCCACGTGATGTGGGGTCTTCTCAGTCTAAGCGTCTTGTAAAGTGTCGCCATGATCCATGCACAACCCCTTCCTCTTTCTCATGGATACCCCGTGGCATAGGGACGGCACTCCGTGCTCTTTGAACATTTGGTAAAGTCTCACGGCTTTCGGGGTGTGGTAATGATGTTGGCTGGAGTTGGCTGGAGTTATGTGCTAGTCAAACACCAGCTGACGTTAGCCTGGGCTCAACCTGGGCTGCTGCTCAGCAAGTGGTGGGAGGTATTGTCAGGCTAGGGCAGAGTCATTACCCAGTGTCCTGTTCTGTCTTGCCACCTGTCAGTTCAGTATTATGGGGCCGAGAGACGACAGACTTCCCAGCAGCCTTCCAGGGGAAAGGGAGGACATCCGTCTGCAGCCTGCCTCACTTCACCTCTCAGTAGAGCCTACATATATCAGGCCCCTGCCCCGCCACCGGCCAGGCTCTAATGTGTAGAAGCTAATGGGCATTTTATCACAGTGCTTGCATCTGTTGGCGGGCTCCTCAAGTCAGGAATGACTAGGGTGCACCACTCCATATTGGTGAAATACTAATAGTCCTGCCTGTTGTCTCTGCATTGGCTGGAGTATCAGCTTGTTTTTTACATTGGCATTTGCGCTGAATTTGTTCAGGAAATACAAGCTTATTTCTTTCAGGGCACACTTACGCTCCGAGCTTCCCTTCACACCGTGACCTTTGCCTGTCGTTTTTCCGATATCCAGAACATTAGGTCATTTACCTTCATAAATGCATTACGGTGTGTCTTAAAATAATTCGGTGAAAGTTGAATTGCATTCAACTGTGTCAAAAGTTTTATGAGCAGATCCTATAACAAACACACTCACTTCAGTCAAAGTTTCTGCAGTGTTCAGCAAAACGTCACCGTTACCCATGTACTTCAGTTCCGTGGCCTCTTAAGATCCTGGGCTCTCATTTTTACCTTCCTCTAGCCTTTTCATCCCTTTTGACCTCAATCTACACACACTGTCATTTTTAATATATTTTAATCAATGCTATATTTGCTCTCCTCTAAAAGCCTGTTGGGCCCAGAGTCAGAGTGAGATCGTGCCAGTAGGGGTTTAAAATACGTGTCTGTTATTCATAAGAATCTAATTTAACCACTCGTGCCAAACACTGCATGCTAGCTTAGCGCATTTATTCAAATGGTTGGTTTGGGCAGTGGGCACTAATATACGTATTGTTGTTTGTGTACTCCACCAGATCTACACACATCTAAGGTCCTACTCTGTCCCTAACGAGCAGCGCTACATCATTCGCATTCTGTTCATTGTGCCGGTCTACGCCTTTGATTCCTGGCTGAGCCTCCTCTTCCTCACCAATGACCAGTACTATGTCTACTTTGACTCCATCCGAGACTGTTACGAAGGTAGGTTAAACAAACAAGCCCCGCCCTTCTGCTCCTGCCACCTTATATGTTGTATTACCCAGCAGCAGCCTTGTCTAGAAACACCTGTGTAGCCAGAGAAGGGAGGGTTCTCCTGGTTACTGATAACTGTTAGACCTCCGGTGAAAACCTGGAGACAATTAGGAATCAATAGCTGTTATCTTCCGCCTGCAAGTCTGATGGCTTTTGTTATAATGGCTAAAGAGGACTGTCCCAACCTGTTTTTTTTACCTGTCAGTGCAGAGGCCCTATTGCTCAAGGTGTTCTGTTTCCACACCCTGACAGACTGCTTAGATGTCTGCCACCCCACCCAGATACTGTAGCAGTGTCAATGTCATTCATGAACCAGCCGAGCAAAACCTAATGTTTGTTTTGAAATTGAGAAAGAAGTGGAGTTTGACCGTTTTTCATGCCCCAAGTCGGCCTTTAATTCAAGCCTAATGGAACTGTTCATCATTCCTCGCAGCTATTCTTCCCATTTGAATTATTCATATCTCATAAATTGTAATGGGAAATTATTTCTTTAATAGTTATTGTGTGAAAAAAGCAAGCAATAAGAAAAGAATGTAGTGCCTTACCAATGGCAGAGGTGAATCAAATCCAAATGGATTAAGGGTAATTTAATATGGAGAAATGGAAAACCCCTAGTATTTCACCATGCATCTTAACTATATTAATTTATAGGGTTTGAAACGATAAAATCTGTCTTTAACAGCCCAAATTTTAAACAGCATTGAAAAAAACTGGCTAATTTTGCTATTTCATTCGGTTAGTTTGGCTGAGGTTGTTATTATTATACTGTGTGAAATGGTCGATGCCCCTGACAGAGAAGAGTAAGTGTAAACCCCATCAGCATTCATTTAAGCCCCACCTGAAATAGCATTTGCTTTGTTTAAGCCCCAACTGAAATAGCAACCAGTGCTTTGAACGGATTTCCAGGACGGAGATCCACAACAAGCCTCTTAGTGGTTCAGGTGTGTGGTGGAAGTTTTCTATGTTGACCAAGGATAAACAATAATCACACGCGGAAAATTTAAAATGGTCTTTTCTTGCTCTTTATTCTTTTAATGCTTGCAAGCAGGCTGCTTGTAAGAGAATCTCACACACACCTAAAAGCTATATGGCTTTTTCAGGGGTATTAATACTGTGTGTGTGTCAC
Source organism: Umbra pygmaea (assembly GCA_016801145.1). Lineage (NCBI taxonomy): Eukaryota > Metazoa > Chordata > Actinopteri > Esociformes > Umbridae > Umbra > Umbra pygmaea. Next base: position 15,856 of record JACXGM010003571.1, read on the forward strand.
TGCCCTTCACAACTAACTGGTCAGAACTGTTTTTTTATTGCAGAATAGACTTGTGGCAAAACCTTGCGCATAGATTAAGACATTCATTGTTTTTCAGAGAAGTATGCAGAGATAACACAACATTTTCAAGGTTGCCACACAGGTGAAAGAGAGACTAACAGTCAGCGTGTGTAACTTATAAACAGCTATATACTCCCAGCATGAAGCCTTGCACAATCTATGACAAGAAATGAGCAGAATACATGCATTATTTGCATTGGCGTAGTAATTTTCCACCACAGGTGCCAGAAACATTGATTGGTGAAAAATGTTATCCATGTAAAGTGAAACCTCTGAAAATGTATAATTTCAGTTTCCATTTCCTCATTAGGATCCAAGGTCTCTAGATTGTTGTCAATAATATTTGGTCCACAATATTACACAGAAAGAATACAGCTTCACAAAATCCTCTTAAAAATCCATGTTCATTGATTGAGTCGTGTGAATGTTTTTCTCGTGACATTCAGTTGTCGTTTGGGAAAATGATCCCTCTTGCAAAAGTACTACCGGCGTCACTAACATCTTATGATCATAATGCACTATAGGAATATGTGGTTAACTTTCTGTCTCATCTCTCCATGACAGCGTTTGTAATTTACAACTTCCTGAGCCTCTCCTTTGAATACCTCGGGGGGGAGAGTGCCATCATGTCGGAGATACGAGGAAAGCCCATTGAGTAAGTGCTCCATTCTGGTCCTCCAGACAATGGACACATCTTAATGCCACAGTCCCACACTATATCTGTTAGAAAAGTGCCTTTAAAATACCCACCCACCATGCTGGGGTTTTTCCATTTGTTTTGCAAAGGTTTGACTGAAATGACCATTTTAAACTTGATTTATGTAGCCTATCTTCAATAGTAATCTCTTCACAAAAGGCTGTCTTCATTCGATCAACCTTGTGACCACGTATGTGTTTATTTGTGACCATGTTTTCTGTGGTTACCAGGTCCAGTTGTATATATGGTACCTGCTGCTTAGGTGGAATGAGCTACTCTATTGGCTTTTTACGATTCTGTAAACAGGTGAGTTACCATCTTCCTCTTCAATGCTTGGTTGATGACATTTTTCAGAGAATAAATGAGAATTTGGATATCTTATTTTGCTTTCACTTCCTGTCTCGTTGAACGTTTTCATGACCGAGTTTGCTCCTCTATTGGAAAATGACAGCCATTATAATTGGCTGTCCACCTTTTGTGGTAATACATTGCTTTTATTTTACTTTTTAACTATTCCATCTGAAACTGGTGAAAACACCTTTTGTAAAATGAACAGAGAAATAATACGAGCTGTCAGCTTGAGTCTGTTCCCATAGTGTGGGATGCAGCTTGCACTTTGACTTTTACAATGATGGGAATTGAATGTGGAAGGTAAGACCTGAAAACAGCGAATAGACTATGAAATGGAAAAGATGTCCAGAAAAGCGGATTGATCAACACTTGGCATGTTCTGGCTGGACCCCGATATCCTACGTGGAATGGTTTCGAAGCACAACCTTGATGTTATTTTCCCTCCGGTAGCAGAGTTTAAGGGATATAAATATATCTGTTCTTGTTCTGTGAGAGTACAAGTCAACTGGGATCAATAACTGCATTTAGAGATTACCCCGGGTTTGAAGAGGACGACCTCAAATTCAGCACAGGCCTGTGCTTTTGGATTTATCTTCTTGCGTTAAAAAGGTCTGCAGTTAGCTACAGGGCCACAAGGGAAAGTATTAGGTTCCAAATACTATACATTGTTTTGACATAATGTCAATACATGCATATTTTGATCCATTGCAAATGGACACACAGTTTATGTATAGTATGCCACCTTCCAGACCACAGAACCACAGTGAATCAGTTGTCGACTTAATACGTTCTTGTGTTGTGTTAATGATAATTGCTTATCCATCCTGTGTTGTCATCCAGGCCACTCTTCAGTTCTGTGTCGTCAAGCCCGTAATGGCCGTCATCACCATCCTCCTTCAGGCCTTTGGCAAATATCATGACGGAGACTTTAAGTGAGCACAATATTTCATTTCATGTCACTTGACTTTTATTCGCTTTTTAAATTTCATATCCAGAGGAACGGCTCAAAATCAGGGATTGCTGGTGGTGGTGGTGGTGTGGGGGGGGTGTAGTTTCAGACTCTGCTTGGAGTTGTTGCAAGTATACCAATTGATACAATTAGGGTGGGGGGGGTACAATTCTGCTTACCATTTTACCATGGAAGCAGGTAATATCTCGTACCTGACAAACCAAAAACTAGAACTGAGGAACAAACCGTACACATTTGTCCCTTGGAGTACAAAAACCACTTCTCACCCAATTTAACTAACACGTATAACCAGTCCTGATTTGAATAAATGGTACATCACAAAAACAGGAGAAACAGCTGTTAGTAATCAAATTATTCTATGTGACCTGTGACAGATGTCCCCCAACTACACAGAACGTTTCCATGAGAGATTATTGATCTTTGGGTGCATGTCAAAAATACTATGTATTTTATTTTCCACCATGTGAGAAATGCATAAATGTATGTGAATTTATTTGATATTGACAAATTTGTTGTCTGTGGATACCCAGTAATACGACTGTTTACGTGGTTGCTTGTTTCAGTGTGAATGGAGGTTACCTGTACATCACCATCGTCTACAACATCTCAGTCAGCCTGGCCCTCTACGCTCTGTTCCTGTTCTTCTTTGCCACCAGCGACCTGCTGCGGCCTTACGAACCTGTGCTGAAGTTCCTCACCATCAAGTCTGTCATCTTCCTCTCCTTTTGGCAAGGTACAATGGTCGCTGATTGTGATCTAATAATATCAAGAACCGCAGGGCCTGAGGGCAAGGAAAAATATTATACAAAACATATTTAAATTCACGCATTAGCCTCGAGTAACATATTCAGGTGTTTTCGTCTGTTGCTGCTGTTTAGGTATGGTGCTGGCTATCCTGGAGCGTTGTGGAGTTATCCCTAATGCCCTGTTCATTGATGGCCAGGAGGTGGGGGCCGGGACCGTGGCGGCAGGCTGGCAGAACTTCATTATCTGTATCGAGATGTTCTTCGCTGCTATCGCCCTGCGCTACGCCTTCACCTGCACCGTGTACCAGGAGAAGAACACTCTTCCTGGACCGCACGGTAACTGCTGCTATTATGCATATCCACAGAGAGGATATTATGTAATGTTACTGCAGATGGGGTCATTAGAGTTTAAATATTTATTAGTTGATTTATTCTACCGCTGATGGTTCTACGGCTCAATCTTATTATACTTTTTTTTTTTCATGGTTCATCCAACCCCGTGTCTCCCAGCCGTCGATTCTTTATACACTGCTCATCCAACACAGAAGCCTTTAGTCAGATCATGCACAGGATGATTACGTTCACCAACTATACTTCTTTGATTTAATTTACAGGCGCCTGATCTGCACACAAGCGCCTGTAAATCCGACTCATCTATCCCAACTCCTGGGAAGTCTATCATGACGTAGTGTCCTGCCATTCAGTGACATCTCCCACTACGCCACGCAGACCCAAACTAAATATTTTATTAGATTGTGTTTTCCAGTATAGTCATGAGAGTCGTGAAGACAGGTGACGCTGCAGTTTTAGATCAAATCCCTTTGATTTAAACAGGGAATAAGAAACGCATCGAAGAGAATGGCCCGAGAACAGCCAGGCCTGAGGTCAGCAGTGACGTAGCTTAGTCCTACGGGGGTTTATCGTTCATCACGGCTCACAGAACGAATGTTAGCACAGCACACTAAAGTAAGATGAAGAGTATTTCATAGCCTCTCTACACTGAAGTGCAGGAACAAGCACTAGTCTTGTGATGCACTGTTCACATGAGCAGAAGACAAATGGAGACCAAGGGAAAATCCTTCCGCAATCATATAAATCATCTCAGTTCTTAGTGCTCCCTCGCAACAGCAGTCCTGCACCGGCCTTGGGCGATAAGAGATGCAAAGAATTGCGGACGCCATGGAAACTGCTAAATTCTAAATAAGTGTGAAATGTATCCATTTCTATTTTATTTGACCGATAACTGTTCACTTCATCTTGCAGAGTGATCAAAAGGAACTGTTGGCAAAATGAGTCGGGATTTCTAAACGGTTCAGCCTTCCCCATTCACGCCTATATCATGTATTATTAATTCGCTGTAGTTGCTATTCATTTAAAAGGCATAGTAATGTAGCTGAAGAAAGTTAAGACCCAAATTAGATTTTTATTGTGGTCTAAACCTTTAGATTAAAATGCAGCTAAAACCTTTACTACTCCCTGCAGAGTTTCCAGACTTACGGTTGTGGCCTGTGGTTCAGAATGTAAATGTTCCTTCTCAAAGGGATGCATGATATTGGGGCAACATATCGTCTCAAGTCCCACAGTTATTTCTCACCAAAGCACCCATTCAAGGGTCATTATTCAGTTCTACAATTTGCTACTGGACTGAATAACAATCACCTACTGTACACGATTCATATTAAGACGAGTAGTCAAGCTTTTTGCCTGGCGATATACAGTAGCTGCTAACGTTGAAGTCTGAGACTTTTTTGAGTCATGGCCCCATTCAGCCCCCCCCCCAAATCTGGGCTGGGACGTGTCAGAAGGTTAGCCATGTGTAAAGGTGTTCTCAGCGCTTGAGGAGGTTCGGAAGGCCGATTATACATGCAGGCTATCCTTCTTCAGCCCGGTTGGAGCACAGCTCAGGAGTGCATGGTTAACCACATCACTGGCCCTGAAGCACAGCCGAACCTGGCGCCTCTCTTCTGCACTGCCGCTGATCCTAGAACTGAAGGCTATGTCAGGGCTGTCTGCACTGGGCTTTTCCTGGGGCTTTGGATAAGGCATCCTGGAAGTACAGGGCCAACTACTCAGCTGCAAGAGAAGGGCCACAGTCAGGGAAGAGACTGGGAAGTTGGGGGATAAGTCACTGGGATGTTGAGAACATCCCTGTCAGTTTTATCTGTGCTCTAATCCATCAACGCTGAATTGAGGGACGCTAACACACGTTTGAGGACCCGGTACTGGGCTTGAGCACAAGCTCAATTGATTTGCATTAGTGAGATGGGTGTTAACTGGCATTCTCCACTGGGGAATTTATTTTAATTAGACCCGGTCAGCACATTGTCAAGATTACAGATTCATTAGTTTCCTAGAGTTTAATCCTGAGATCATAAGAGTGACGTTTTGTAAGTGAAATTGCTACAAATGCCTTGTTTTTTTTCCCTCCAGACAACGTTGCCCCCATGCAGAGCATCTCTAGTGGTCTGAAGGAGACCATAAATCCTGGGGATATGGTGCAGGATGCCATCCACAACTTCTCGCCAGCGTACCAGCAGTATACCCAGCAGTCTACCCAGGAGGTGGTGCAGCCCAGCCAGGCCAACGGCAAGGCAGGCCCAGGCGGAAGCAGCAAGGGCTCCAAGAAGCCAGACAAAATCCTGCTGATCACCTCCGACGACGAATTCTGAAGCGTCGACCGCCACAAGTATCCACGTGTTAGTACTGTACCACGCCCCCCACAGGGGAACGCTGGCACTGCACTGTTAGAGGTGGGGTCGATCTGCGGTTCATTTTCCTATCTTTTTTCTATCCAGTCCTTTTGTTTTATAAATATTTCCTGTAGGGAAGATCAAGAGGGTGATGGAATACAGATTTTAATAAGCTAGTTTTAAATAAGCTGGTTTGATACGATTTTTGTTTCTGCCTCGCTAGTCGTGACACCATTTGAAAATGGGCGGCCAGTGGAACCATATCACTACTCCTGTTTTGATCTCAGTCGTAACAGTGACTGAGTTCGTTTCTGGCCACTAAAGCACTCTGCTCGCTTTGTTCCTCTGATTCGTGTGAGTTTGAAGAGGAGAGATTTAATGTGTGACTTCAGGAGGGAGCCCAGGAATCAGGAGTGCCCATGGCTCCGCTCCAACGCATGGGGGATTACCTTTTGCATTTGCGTGTTTGAAGTGTTCGCTCGGCAGTACTTTGTTTTGTCTGCTGATGAACGCACAGATTCTTCCAAAGACACACCTCGCTTTGGAGCAGGTTCTTCTGTAGATGTACACTGTGTGCACGAATATTAGGCAAGTCAGTATTTTGACCATATTATCATCACTATTGTGTATATTTTTTAACTCCAAGCTGTATAAACTGGACTGCTTAATAGAGTTAAGCATATCAGGTGATGTGTATTTGTGTAATGAGGGAGGGTGTGGCCTAAGGAGATCAGCACCCTATATCAAGGTGTGCATAATTATTAGGCAGCTTCTGTTCCTCAGGCAAAACGGGCCAAAAAAGAGATTTTAATCACTCAGAAAAGTAAATAAATTGAATGTCTTTCAGAGGGATGCAGCACTCATGAAATTGCTAAGATTTTGGGTCGTGATCAGAGAACGATCAAACGTTTTGTTTCAAATAATCAACAGGGTCACACGAAACGTGTTGAAAAAAGATGCAAATTAACTGCCAAAGATTTGAGAAGACTCAAACGAGGAGCTACCAGGAACCCCTATATCCTCCAGTGCTATCATATTCCAGATCTGCAACCTACCTGGAGTGCCCAGAAGTACAAGGTGTTCAGAACTCAGAGACATGGACAAAGTAAGAAACCCAACCACCACTGAACAAGAAAAAGTTTAAAATGTCAAGACTGGCCAAGAAATATCTGAAGATTTTTCAATGGTTTAATGGACGGATGAGATGAGTGACTCTTGACAGACCAAATGGATGGGCCTGTGGCTGGATCAGTAATGGGCACAGAGCTCCACTTCAATGCCAGTAAGGTAGAGGTGGGATACGGGTACGCGCTAGTATTATTAAAGATGACCTAGTTGGACCTTTTCGGGTTGACGATGGACTCAAACTCAACTCCCAAACCTACTGGCAGTTTTTAGGAGAAATTTTCTGCAAGCAATGGTAGAGGAAAAGTCTGCATCTTTCAAGAAGACCACGATTTTCATGCAGGACAATACTCAATCGCATGTATGGAAGATCACTGTGTGGCTAGCCAGTAAAGGCCTTAAAGATGAAAGAATAATGACACGGCCCCCTTCCTCATCTGACCTAAACTCTATTGAGAACTTGTGGTCCGTTCTTAAACGGTTGATTTATGGTGAAGGAAAACATTACACCTCTCTGAACATTGTCTGGGAGGCTGTGGTTGCTGCTGCACAAAAAGTTGATTGTCAACAGATGAAGAAAATTACAGAGTCCGTGAATGGAAGGCTTATGACTGTTATTGAAAAGAATGGTGGCTATATTGGTCACTGATTTGTTTGAAATGTCAGAATGTTTTATTTGTACATTTTGAGTTGTTTGTTTTATTATTCTCACTAACAGTTGAAAATCAAAAAATGTTTTTCATTTAGTTGCATAATTATTCTGCACACTAATAGTTGCCCAACAATTGTGCACACATAGATATTCTCCAAAGAAAGCCAAGACCTCACTACTGCACTGTAGTTGTTCAATACTAACATTAATCCTCAAGAATATAACTTGCCTAATAATTGTGCACACAGTCTATGTGATTTAAATTCCTATGTAGGTAACATGCCACAGACACATTGGAGGATATGCGCAGCTTTCACAAATGTGCAGCGTTGTGATACAGTTATTAAAGTCCTCACCATGCATTATAATGTGAGGGCTTCACTGGTTTTAGGAAAATGTTAAATATTCAGTATTGTAACTATTTTAGGTAGACAATTTATAGCAGAGCTGCCAAAACCTGTTCCTGGATATCTGAATTTCTTTCCAACTGTTGTTGTGGGCAACCTATTTTAGCTTTCATTTAGCTAATTATTAAAATCTGAGTGTTAAATTAGGGTTGAAGAGAACATACAGGTTAGCAGATCTCCAAGAACAGGGTTGGGCACCAAACTGTGTCATAGTTTACACTGTTCGTATTAGTGTTACTTTCAGGTAAATGACAAAATAATTTCTACAGAATTTGTTTCTTTAAATTGTTAAATGATGCGGTGGAATTCTGTCTCAATGTTCTTATATTGTCTGTAGACCTTTGATTTTAAGTAGGCTATGATATGTTGAAATTTTATAAAATGTAAAAACATTTGCTCACTGTGTAGTATTTAGTATTCTGTAACTTCTGTTTATTATGTCAATAACATGCTTGTTTTTTAAGCAAGTTGTGATATAAGAACTCTAGCCCAACATTTTGCTGTATTAAATGTGGCTTTTCATTCTTATTCACTTTTCCCATATCTGCATGTGCCAATTACTGCTGCCTTTATTGTAGGAACAAAACAACGTAGTTTTATGTTTTAGTGAACTAAAATGGAGTCTGTAACTTAAGTCAGTGCCAGTTTGTTGTTGATTCGACCTGTCTGGCTTGTCATGGTGTAAAATATATGATTGTAAGTAGTAGGCTTAATCTTTCTGAAACATTTTCACTGTACACTATATAGTATGTGAAGTCATTCAGCAAGTTAAACACAACTGTTTCCAATGAGTAAAAACCTTTATTGTAATGTACAAAAACAGACAGCAGACATGTATTTACAGGAATAATTTACGTCCTTATTTTCAGTTGGAACAAGAATGTACATAAGGGTGGTTAACTGAAAAAAAGTAAAATAATTTAGATGTTGAAAGCTAAATTACAAAAACAAATCTACAAAATAAATATTGAAGTTCAAATAAAATACAAACTACTAGCAGAGTAATAATAAAGGGTATAGATTTTCTGTCTCATTTTCCTTATTTACACTCACAATTGGCTTGAAAGCAGTGTAATATAACTATTGTCATGTCTCATTGACAAACTGGGAACATTAGCTTCTAGTGTTTTGTGGCTGTACATTAAAACTAATTAGAAATCCAATCCTGGTGAGAGTCTACACCATAAGTGATTTGATAGTGAACACTACTTTAACCACTTTGTAGTGTACTCATTTGATTGTTGACGTATACAAAGTAATAATTTGGAGCAGCGTACTTTATATGTCATGGAGTTTTAATGTATAGGGACATCGGCAAAAACACATTTCCTCTTTGCATTCATAGTAAAAAGCATGTAGGACTAATGGAGCAAATATACTAAAGATGTGTAGGTCTACTTGAAACAGATACTCAGGTGATGAATTTAAAATAACTTGACCTCAACAGCCTAAAGGCCACATATAGCCGAACAGACAAGACAAAAGAGTACCGTTAGTTCAGAAACCATCATTCCAATTTCCTTGCTAATGCACTAAAATGGATCATATAGAGAAGCAATCACCCAAGGCAGAAATACATATCTACATTTTCATCTAGATGCTAGCAGTTTCATTACAGTGCCCTGTGCATATGAATTTACCATTGTTAACGTTCAATCGAACTTCCGTAGCTAGATTCTTCTGTTGTAGACAGGGGGTACTGAAGGATAACACAGCCACCTGCTGTGCAAAACGAGCATAACTGCTAGTGCTCCATATCTCGAGCTGAAAAAGGTATGGTAGATGTGTACCAATCTTCAGTGAGTTTCAACCTAACCGTGGCAGGAAATGCAGCTTGTGGTACATCACAATTGCCCCTTTTTTATGTTATGTACTCTGCATTTTAATATGAAAGTAGGTTGTGTGGTTGGAACGGAACTGAATGACAGTGAAAACATGTAATGCTAAGAAATGCATTAGTAATGCATAAAAGTTATATACATATATCCCAGACTGTAGAGGTCTCCTAGGCAGGTCAATATTATGTAGTGTGACATTATTAAGCTATTCACAGCATTTACTGTATAAAGACCAGTATAGGTCAGTGTAAAGCTGGCCTGACATTATTCAAGTGATTTCATGTCCTCAACTTTCATTTCATAACTTGCATTCTGATGTGCTGGAAAATACGTCTGCCTTTATACATGCATCACACAGTGAATAGGATCGATGTAGGTGGCGGGTGTACTTCTTTCATAACGGTCCTGAAAGTATTACAATAAACTCAGACTTATAAAGGCTTAGAGTTCAACAATGTGATACAAACCTAGCATTCTTATAAACACGTGTGTCGTTAGCTACCAAAGTTTTTCCTATTAAAAATATATTCAATCCAATGACAACCTGAAACAGCCATCATGTAAACACACATCCTACTTTGTGAACCTTCTCTTGATAATTTGCAAGCAACAATTATGATATGGGTATCAATGTAGAAAATACAACTCAGCATAATGGATTCCTTATGATATAATCAATACTATATATACACACACAAAAACTGTCCTGCTGAGATAGGCCTGTAAATTAAAAAAAACATTTACTTCAGAGGACAATTTCAGGGTCATTTCATGTCCCTAAAATAGACACAGACAAAATACACATGTACAAGGTATATATATATAACTAAATACAGGAAAAAATAGGAACTAGCAGGTGCAACAACATTAAAACCAAATGAAAATACAAAATGAGAATGATGAGAGCACAGCAATGGCTCTGTCTGAAATATTACAGAGCCATAAAGCAGCGGAGTCTCCAAAATGCTCTTCGCAGCCAGGAAAATGGGGAAACAGTCAGGTCTACTTAGCTAATAAATCTCCCTAGACATTATCCAACTCTATACATATTAAAAACTAACTTCAATAAGGGCTGAATTGTCAATTTAAAGATTCTACACAATTAAATAGAATTGAAACTCATATCCTTACAAAATCTATAAACCTATGCTTGTTTACATTGGTTATGTTTAAGGACAATGCATCATTGGATTTGGTCATGACACCATGAATAGAGTTTTTCTTCTCTCAAGTTATTTCAGGATTACTCTTAACAAAAGGTCTGTGCCAAAAGCATTAATATTCAAGGTACAGTCATATGCAAAAGTTTAGGCACCCCTGATCATTTCCATGATTTTCATTTATAAATAATTGGGTGTTTAGATCAGCAATTTCATTTTGATCTATCAAATAACTGAAGGACAGTAATATTTCACTAGTGAAATGGGGTTAATTGGATGACCAGAAAATGTGCAATATGCATCAAAACAATGTTAATTGTTAACAATGCATAAACAATGTTAACAATGCATAAATTTGGGCACCCCAACAGAAATATCACATCAATATTTATTGCCTGTAATGAGTGTCTGGATTCTGGATGAAGGTATTTTGGAACATTCCTCCTTGCAAAACATCTCCAGTTCAGTTAGGTTTGATGGTTGCCTAGCATGGACAGTCCGCTTCCAATCACCCCACAGATGTTCAATTATATTCAGGTCTGGGGACTGGGATGGCCATTCCAGAACATTGTACTTGTTCCTCTGCATAAATGCCAGAGTAGATTTTGAGCAGTGTTGTGGGTCGTTGTCTTGTTGAAATATCCAGCCTTAGCCTAACTTCAACTTTGTGACTGATTCCTCTACATTATTCTCAGGTATCTGCTGATATTGAGTGGAATCCATGCAACCCTCAACTTAAACAAGATTCCCAGTACCAGCACTGGCCACACAGCCCCACAGCATGATGGAACCTCCACCAAATCTTACTGTGGGTAGCAAGTGTTTGTCTTGAAATGCTGTGTTCTTTTGCCGCCATGCAAATCACCCGTTGTTATGACCAAATAACTCCATCTTTGTTTTATCAGTCCACAGCACCTTCTTCCAAAATGAAGCTGGCTTGTCCAAATGTGCGTTTGCATACCTCAAGTGACTCTGTTTGTGGCGTGTGTGCAGAAAAGGCTTCTTCCGGCATTACTCTCCTATACCGCTTGTGCAAAGTATCTAAACTTTTGCATACGACTGTATAGGTTTCAGAGACCAACACCATCAGGGCAACTTTTCAGGACCCAGCAGGGGAAGATTTCTAAAAGGACGGAGTTCTCGATGTATATAGTGACCAGGTCGATTGCCCTTCTCTTTCATTGAAACTAAAATAGAGATTTTAGTTTAAGTCTATAATAAAAAAATAACACAATTGAATTCTGTTTGTCAAGATAGCTCCCATTATCACTACATCCAATATGGATTACCTACCATGAAATATTGCATTGCATGGAGAGGAAAGTTCAAAGGTATAATATCATAGATAAGTGCTTGTTTCAATAACAAAATAAATACACCATCCTTGGCAATAGTTATAAACTGGCTGTCACTGGGATAGACCACTAACTATGAACAGTAACATATAATCTCCTATGAGACATTTTACCAGAATGAGCTGTGGAATATCCCAATAAGATGCTTCAGGGATCCTACAATAATAGATGTATTTCTGCATTTGTGTCATTTCGCACAGAAAGTACTTTTTGTACTTTTGGAGTGTCAAGGCTTCATACTAAGTGTCATTTAATGATATGCAATTTGTCTGACATGTCATTTCATTGTGTATTTCCTCACAAATGTGAGAGATTTGGTAAAATTATTATAATAATCTTTTACTATTTTATGTAGGCTATGCTATACTGCCATAAACCTACAAGTCTAATCTACAAAGAAATATGTCAATGCAAACGGGCCTGGTTTATCCAGATCATAATGCTTGGTCAGTTATCAAAGATATACTTTTTTTAAGATGCACTTAAAATTGAAACCATAAAAGTTGTATGTGTGAACAGATCAATCATAGATCAGCTAAATGTAGAAGCTTCAATGGCTTCATTCTGTTTAAGGCATCAGTATGTGCTTTCATATGCAGAAGAAAGGCTTTCAGGCTTGCCATTGTTTTCGTTTTTTGTACGTATTCATAAAATGATTCAATGGTAATATATTACTTTAAACTCTGATGTAAATGCAACATACCACAGGCATCAGACGGGGTAATATCATGTGCTCGCTGCAGTAAAAGCTCTGCTGTCAGAGGAAGAGTCTGAGAACCAAAGCCCTGCCGGAGCCGGCAGGTTGTGGCAGTGCCCGGACCACACGAATTATGTATTGTGGGAGTGAGAGACACAGAGAGAGAGAGAAAATGCAGCATAGCGATATCATCACTCAGAGCCAGTAGCCAACCCACCCAGTCAGTCTAATTACTGAGCTTCCTCTCAGTGTGGCTCGTTGCCGCGGGCTTCAGGCTGGATCAGGTCAGAACCGGTTAGGACCAGGCGGGACGGGGGAGACGAGAGCCCAGTCCTGCCAGTCCTAGGAGGGGGTTGAGAAGGGCGCCGGGCTGGAGCTGTGGTTGTTGGCAGACTTGACCATGGTGATGACACTGGCGGTGGCCACCTTGCCCGGGGAGAGGGGCCCTCGCGTGACCGTCCGGGCGAAGCACTGCAGGGCCTCGTACTTGGCGCGGAGCGTGTCCAGCTCCAGCCTCATGCTGGCGTTCTCGCGCGCCAGCTTGTCCACTTCGCGCTGCAGCTCCTGCTTCTGCCGCTCGAGCTCCTCCTTCTGGGTGACCCGCTTGATGCGGCAGCTGGCGGCGTAGCCGCGGTTCTTCAAGGTCCGCCGCCGCTGCTTCAGTCTCACGACGTCCTCCTTCGTCAGCCCGCGCAGATGCTGGTTAAGCTCGCGCACTGACATGGCTACCAGCTCGTCGTCACTGAGGGCCGGGGCATTCTCACCCACCTCCCTCTTTACCTGGAGCAGACGGAGAGATGACATTGATGAAACTGGTCCTGGTTTGAATGACAAATGTGACTCGTGTGAATAAAAAAGTACCTTTAAAGCTTTGCTTGCTTTAAACTGAGTCGTCATACCCTGCATGCACACAACTGGCCAGAGTCCCACAGAAGTCACACTGAAAACCAAAAAAGGAAAACTGTGATTGAAATAGACATGTTTATGCAACAGTATGCAAATAGTGTATCCACTGTGCATCATTGTTGCGTATTAGAGTAAAGTTCAGACGCAGCAAGCCAAAGATGCCACTCCCCTATCCCAAGAAACCTACTGAAGAAATCCCAAAACAACATTCCCGAGTGAGTTACGTCATCTGTAGGCAGCTTAGTTGACTCGCTAACACAGACTGCCAGCAGGGGTCAGCAAAACACATTATGAACACAATGTTGGAAAACCCTGTTTATTTGCTACTGGAGGAGCCTCGTCACAATGTAGTTCACTGGACCAAGCCAAGATGGCAGTAATAGAAACAGGTCAGTTTTCAGTCTCACCACACAGCTTTGTCTGAGCTCTCTGCTCAGAAACTTGGCCTGGGCTATTTTGGTCAAAGCTGTTTTTAGAAAGGATTGTCTGAACACTACAGTGAAATGACTGCCTCAGATACTGCCGCCATGACCCAAACGAAAAAGAGTCTGCTGTTTTCCTGACTGTGAATAAAAGCCTGCAGCACCCTGAATCAGAGGGTTCTCTCTGTGCAGACGGCTGCCATGGAAACGCCCTGCAAATGGGTGTGGGAGTGTTGTCACATGACCAGCCAAAGGCTAAACAACTCTCATTCATAACCCTGCCATACACATGGTAGAAATTACATGGGCAGGTCAGTTTAAGGAACTTTAACAAACATCACCCATAATATAGGCCGTCAGCATACAACACCAGTGTAATAAATTCTGATTTACTGGCTCCCATTTCATATTACCTTCAAATTTTCCATCAATTTTTTTTTCTGAGAACATTTCTGGTATTCCTAAAACTGTTTATTTACCCATAAGAGCCTTCTTTTCATAACCAAGAACACAGTTCTATGTCAGCACTTTACCTGGCCTACCCAACAAATGCAAGCTTACATCAAAGGCCATTCTGAACTTCACAGTGCTGTAGATCTGTGGAACATTCCTGAAGATCGTGTATCACAGAGAAATAGTTTCCCTCACAGTCATGGGTGTATTTTAGCCATGAGACAATGTACTTGATCGGGGCTAGGACACAAGTCTGCTTGGCTGGCTCGTATTACACTGGGTCTTCCCGAGCTGCTCAATGCCCTTATTTAACTCTGCTAGATATATTTAGCTCACTGTGCTGCGAACACTAAATTCTGCCAGCTAAACAATTTAAGTGAACATGCGTTAAGTGATACTCCATTAAGGGGCCAAATATTCCATACAGCACATTAAGCTGCACTTTCTTGGGGGAAGATACAACAACCCAAAGGGGTTTGTTTTAACAACTATTCCTTTGGATATTTAATCTCCTAGAAATGAAATAGAGATTGCTGATCTTAGCAGTTTCTTATACATAGATGTTGCCATTTGTCTTTGACATTTTAGTTTATAATGGATTAGGTGTTTACACTGTGTATATTTTGTATAATGGAAATCCAGTTATTTTCTTTCATCACAAATCTTAGAATGGAAAGGGGCAGCCTGCCAAACGATCGGTCTGATGATAATGATGGAAAGTGTACTGGCTTTGGCACTAAAACTGAACATTTGGTGATCACTACTAAGTTCTTAGTCATCCATCTGTGTTGTATTTTTGTAAACCACACCGGAGATACTTACAGGCTGTGTCTGAGCGTATGCTTTCTGTAACACAGGGCTGTGCGGAGAGGAGACAATACAAACTTGGAGAGGAACTGAAATCCACACTAAACATCATCTAACAAAGAATCAAAGATGTGTTGTTTTGAACCATCACTACTGGTACATGTTTTGGCAATGCCATTTAAATCTCATTAACAATTTACATTTCTGCTCAACTACAGGAAAAAGGGTTGAAGGAATCATCCAAAATTGCCATATTTGAATGAAAAATGTATGCAACTTCGAATTCAGCCAAGCATTGGCCAGCCGCCGGAAGATGCAAGACAACATTGCAACAAGTTGGATGAAACTGTGTTTTGACCACTTGGCGTCAGGGGGAAGACCTTGGGTATGTCTTATGTGGATCATAGAATTGAGTGCAACGAAACCTCCCTCTGCAAAAGTTCTCCTCAAGCTTTACAGCTCCAATGCCACACTGTTTCCTTCAAATTCCCTGTGAATATTTGTTCCTCTTTGTTTTTGCAAGCGGCAGAAGGTCAAGCTCTCATGGTCTAACTTTGCTGTGTTCCTTCATACTGAGATGACATAAAGTAGTACCATCAGGGCCATCTTTCAGAATGAGCAACAGGCCTTTTTTTACAACTCAGCACTTCTTTGACTGTCACCCTGAAGAATATTAGCCTTTTCATCTTCCTGAATGCTCCTACTCATGTCTGGGAGGATACCTCAAAGAAATCCAAAGATAGCTGAAGCGTGGATACCAGAAACACATTCCTGACTGAACACACACAGAAAGGGGCCCCACATTTCATCTGGGTGGACAAGTGCATCCAGAATATCTCCTGTGTAATGCACCCCTCTCTTGGAGAGCAGGTTAGTCTAGTCAGTTAGATATTTCATTTTCAGGCCAAAAGGAAATCAAAAGGTGATGTCAGGGATGCAGAGTAGGACTGAAGGTAGGCTTAGCACAGCATTTAGGCATGGTAGGACAGCCTAATGTCAGTTCTTTCATCATTGATTTTAGCTGTGTGTTACACAACACTTTCATTTTCATGATGGTAGCAGTGACACACAATGGAATGGCCTAACAGGCGGGTGTATAAATGGTTTCTCAGGCCAATGGAAAAGCCTGAAGATTTAGTGTTCATTTTTCATCAGTGGTCTAGACCATCAGGAAACTACTCACCAGTTGCGGCTGCTGGTCTTTCGAAAAGGGGAAGCTCATTTTCGGCCTACATCATAAAATTGTCAATTTATTTATAGTAAATTCTGCCGTACGTTCCTTTAAGAAAATGCTCTGCAACACTGTTGTACCAACTAGGTGTCTTTTCCAGTGACTTGACCAGTGTCCCCTGAATGGCCAGCTAGGCTGCTTAAACAGCCTTGGCCTATTGTGTTACGGGTGTAGGACTTGAGCCGCTTTAAACAGGAGAAGCTACTTTCTACACCTGCAGATGTAGCTCCAATTGTTGCCACTAATGAGAACAGTTTGTAAAGCGGAGGCATTGCACTGTCCAACTCCATGTCTTTAAGGAACACCAAGTAATCACACAGCTTTCCCCTGTTTCTCTGCATGTCCTGATTTAAATACAAGACTTGAAGTTCAGACCTCAGTCTCCCTGAAACAAAGTGATGGCCATAACTTTAAGACACTTTGAAAGGCCTCCTCTGGAAACACTTGTCTCAAGTCATTAAATTTCCCTGGATTGACTAATTCTGAAAGCAAACTTTCAGAATTTGAAAAACATCGAGGAATCTGCTCCAAGATGTTATCAAGGATGGCCATGTACAGATTTTTGTAGCACTCTTGAGGATCCTGCAATTGGGTCAGAGGGCGCTTTAAACTGAAACAAAGAATGTGGTGTATAATTGTATGAAATGTATGATGACTATTGGCAAGCAATTTCACCAAGGAAATACCAAGAAATTGGTTGCAGCAGTTCATCTTTCGGCTACACTTGCAAAATTCGCAATGGGACTGAGCTTGAATAGCTTTGACGACTTTTTATAGTACAAAATCGCTGTCAATCAAAAGTAGATGCAGTCTTTTTCCAGGCCAGCCCACTCCTCCATTCACCCCAGAGACGCTGAGCATCCGTGGGCGGGACATAATCGCAGCATTTATCCATTGACCATATAGATTTAAAGGACTGAAAAAACTGTTCAAAGCAGCCCCATTGAAGTCCATGGACGCCAGGCTTCAACAGGGAAATGCACTGATGCTACGGGAAAGTATGCGAAGGAAATCGAGTCCGTCGACCTGCACTATGTAGTCGATTCTGAACGAACTCATCTTCGAGATGAACGTGTTCTAATGTATTTTTAGACAATAAAATGTTAACAGAATTGTAGATATTTGACCATAATTTTTTTGACATTTAAAGGAAGCCAAGCTTCCCTTGCAGTCTTAACGAAATTGTAACTGCTACTCACTGTATTCAAGCGTACAAGACCGACAGTTTACTGTAGACTCAAGATGCCATCCCCTACTAATAGTCACTGTTCTCTGCCCAATTACACTCCATTGGAAGAAGCAAACAACACAACCTGTCATAGTTCACTGCTTAGTCATTGTGTGTAATAACATCAATGACTGAATCAGAAACATAGCCAAGAAAAAGACCTGTCTTAGACAAAGTACTATTCAATTAGCTATGTAGTGTTACACTGGAACATTATCATATAAAGTGCAGTCTCTCAGCTTTAATTTGAGGGTATTCACATCCAAATTGGAAAATGTATGGAGAAGGCTTGAAACGGCTCATGATCTGAAAAATACGACATCATCTGTAAAACACGGTGCAGGCAGTGTGATGGCAGAAAGGCAGCTGCAGTAAAGGCCTGGCAAAGCATCACAAAGGAGGAGACCCAGTGTTTGGTGATGTCCATGCATTCCAGACTTCAAGCAGTAATTGCCAGCAAATAATTCTCCAGAAAGTATTAATATTGAGCATTTTATATAAGAATGTTTTTATTTGTCCAATTACATTTAAGCACACAGTTGCAATTCCTACAAGTTTAACCAATAATTTTGTTCAACCCCTTGAATTAAAGCTGACATCTGCACTTCAATTGCATCTCAGTTGGGAAGTAAGTCGAAAAGAGACTCTCCCCACTGCCGTGTTTAGGGTGGTAAAACTTGGGAACACACTCCCTAATATCTAGGTTCTCTATAAGACCTGGTGAGTATTTTTGATTTTCCTATTCCCCTCTTGATTCCGGAAGTCTACCAACCAGGATTTAAAGAAAAAACTGGGATTTTGGGAACTCTAGCTATGGTACACCCTGCTCAGCTCTCAACTCCAGCACAGCACATTTGGTGGGATATTATGTAAAGGAAATGGAGAGCATAGTCGAGCCATGAGTCATGCTGTTTACTGGTAAAAATGAGGACAAGAGGCAGGGAATCACACCCTCCCAAGCTGACGTTTCCTGGAAAACCCTGTTTTTTTGCTGGGTGGAAGAAAACGTACAGGGAACTTTGGAAATAGCTGGCATGACCACCGGAACATTTTTGCGGAAAGGAGTAGAGTAAGGTACCTGAGTAAAGTGACTTTCCAAATGGGAACAGTGGGTTTCCAAGGAATGTTAAGTACGCACAAACAAGGCCAAATCTGTCCTGTAACTAAAGTATTATGGTGATACTGTAACTAAGTATTAAATAGTGAATGTCAACGAGAAGACGACTGTAGAAGAAATGGCATTTTCAAACGTCATATACCAAAGGAATTCAGCACACAGGAGACTTGAGATGACATCAGCATAAGGGGAAAAAAAGCCTGACAGACATTAATCCAATCTTAGTTCTCCATTAAGTCGTTAATATTCTTATTCAGTCTGAGGACCAAATCTCTGATGCCAAATTCTCAAATATACAACTGGGAAAGCTCAGGACATTCTGTTTACTTGCCTACTCTATGCCAGCTACATACAAATCAAAAACAAGGCACTTTACTCCAGACCACCTCCTCTGCCTCCAGACTTCAGTGTGGTGAAGGCATTGGTCTGAGTTCCAGGAATTCATCCACACAAGTAAGAACGGGATAGGTGCAGATCTTGGTGGCGGTACAAAACCGGTACCCGAAAGGCACTTGTGCAGTTATGGTAATGTATTCTCCATATTGCTTCATTGTAAACCTTTTAAACACTAAAGTGTGCTCAAATTTAGAAATGGAGAAAAAAGAGAACAAATGTTTTTTTTCTGAGCCATACCTCGTTATTTCACGTACACAATACAAAACCCACAAACAGTACTGTCTGTGGTTTCCACAACCCCCTGAACTCACTACACTGAAAGCGACATAACCTGTGAGTCACGCACACCATCGTCATGCCGACATGTGGAGCGGTTGAAGTGAAAGCTCTCTTCCTCCCACAGACATCACATTGCGAACCAGGCCACATGCTAACCTCATGACAGAGCATGCACACATCCACAAAAACCCCTGCCCTTCTAAAAGGGGAAGATATGGCTGGCCCTTGCGTTTTAGGGACTCTACGCTTGATTTGATTGGCTGACATTTGAATAAAAAATGCATTGGATCACATGGGCTGACTCGATCTCAGTATCTCAAATAAAAAGATGAAAGCATCTCATTTAAAATCACCCTTCTGTATTGCATCTTGTGAAACCGACGTTGCTAGATGGTTGAGGTCAGCCCTGAGTGAACTTCACGTGGGTCACCAGCACCCACATACAATGTACTCCAGAAGTTGACTGTAGGCAAAGAAAGACATTTGGATAAGGTTTTGAATGACAAAGGCTTCTCTAATTTTTCCATATAAATCCCAGTGACTGTAAAGTTCGCCAGCATAGCACCCTACATATCACTGCTGGCCGAGCAGGTCCTGGGTGGGCAAATAAAAATGGCACAGATCTCACTGCACTTTTCAGGCTTTGAAACCTGATGTTAATCATGATAAGTACTAAATGTGTGAATTGAATAATATAAAGTCCCTCTGGAGTGTCACTCAAATTACTGCTATGTAAATAAATACCAATGTTTTAATTAAATTATTGTTATTTATAAAGCAAACATCATGACAGTGTAAAAGAGATTCTACTAAATGAAGAATGAGTTGGACAAACTCTACATACAAGCTAGTGTGTAGAGTGAAACACCGCTCACAATGTGTCTTTGAGACTGTAAACATTGCCCTAGCATTTAACAAGTTTTAGCTAGCACCTGTCTAGACATTGACCGTGCAAATTCCATAGAACGAACTCGAATAGAAGTGCCCTACAACATTTGTAGAAAATAAAAACTCTGCATACTTCGTGGAAATTATACTAGCCCAATCACACACGCCTACATACTTATGATGGGAGAATAACAAATTGCTACAATGTTTAATGTTTCAAGCAGAAACACTGTTTAATGGCGTAATGTCTTGTTAATTGTTGATTATCTTGTATCCTGTTTGACTGATCGTGGGCTATCCCCACACCATGCCCTTGGTCCCAGAAGACTAAGATGCAGACCACGTGTTTTTTTCTCTTTTTTCTAATGTCGTAATAGAAGATGTATAGTAAATAGTTTCAGCGCTCCGTAAATATGGTACGTGTTCATGTTATCATAACAGACAGGACTTAAATTTATTATCCGTCAACCACATTGTTTTCTGTAAATACATAGCCTACATTGTAAAACAACTTTAAACAAAACAAAAACCTCAAATGTTTTGTTAAATTGATAATAGTATATTTACAAATTAAAATATGGGAATTTGTTACATAACCTATAAATGCCTGGCTTTACGTTAGTTCAACACGTGTTCACAGTAGAACAAATATCAAATATCCATAAATGTTTGTAAAGTAGAATTGTTATCGTGCAGGGAATGTACACATAACGCTAAGTTAATAAGGACACAGTGTAGTTAAACCTATATGATATTAAAAATTATATAACTCGTTATACGTGTGTACAATCTGTCACCGTGAGAACATTTTTACAGAGGAATCTCAAAACGTCTTCCAGAAAAGCGCTCCGACCTTACCTTGTGAACGCTGATATTCTCTGCGTAAAACTTGTGAAGTTGCCGTCCGGTACGTGTTGAAGTTACTTGTCTAACTGGAAAAGGCGTCCAGCAATCCAACCCAAATGTATCCCCCTACTAAATTAACTACAAAACAACAACAATGTATCAACATTCCACTCCGTGCTTCCGCAAGCAATCACGTCACCAATTCCTCGTGACCGCCCCCTCCATTCATGAAAATAACTTTCTGCTGACGTTAGCCAGGCGGGAAACTAGGGGGAGACAGAAATAGAAGCTTGACACAGCTGGTGAATATGCCTACTTTTGGAAATTTAGAATAAGCTCTAGATTAAGACCTTATCAACATTCTACTAATGATGCATTCAACTATATAATTCACAATTACAATATCTAAACTTATTTTTATCTGTCTAATAACAATTAAATGCACACATTGATATCACACAATGTTCTTACTTCCTCTAGAGTGACAACATAACATTTGCCTCTAAAAGAATAACCCTAGCCTACATTTCCATCTTTCTACATTAGTCATCACAACAGTCTGCTGCCTCACTGGTTACAAAATAAACATTTGATTTATCTTTAGCCAATATGTACTGTCCCTCAAAAATTTATTTTGAGAGATTTACAAAAGAAAACAAAAACGTCAGGAAAGGGGCATCAAAAACATATTACATACAACTCTATGTTATATATGGTGTCAACTCCTACAGGCTAGTCAATGCACCCTTTGTCTTCCAGTCCTTAATGACTGGCATGTTTATCCTGCATAGACAGGTGGTGGTGTACATAGATGATATATTGTACCTTAACTTACCAACTACACGCCAGGGCAATTCTGACCTGTCCAGGAGCCCACAGCTTTTCGTGAAAGGAGAGAAATATAAATTCCACAAACAGTGCATCTCCTTTCTGGGATATTGGATAAGCCCCCAGGGCGTATTCATGGAAACCGGAAAAGACATACCATACTGTACGCAGACAGGTCATGTCCAGTTCCCACCAGTAAGGGCCTCCAGCTCCATGAGGAGGTCCTCCAGCTCCATAGTTGCCAACTCATTTCTCTACGGATTGGAGGCCCTGCTGCTGATGCGTCCCCCCGGAAACTGAAATCTATGTTTTAGGCTGGATCAGCATAGACAGGGTCAGCGGAGGCTGGATCAGCGCCGATCAACAAAGTTAACATATCCACGGGAACCTGGACTACAGTGTGGAGAGACTGAACAGAACACTATTCAGTCTGGACTGGGTTACCCAAAGACTGGACTGACTTAGATATGGACTGGAATGGCTAAAATGGGGGCCAGAGTGGCTTAGCTGGAGACTGGACTGGTTAAGGTGGAGACTGGACTGGCTTAACCAGAGCCAATGAGGACTGAACTGGAGACTGGACTTGCTTAACCAGCAACGAGACTGGGTTAGCTAGGGACTGGCTTAACTAAAGTCAGGCTGGACTTGAGCCCAGAAAGGCTGGACTTGAGCACAGACAGGCTGGACTTGAGGACAGACAGGCTGGACTTGAGCACAGACAGGCTGGACTTGAGCAAAGACAGGCTGGACTTGAGCACAAACAGGCTTGACTTGGGGCTGTGAATGGCTGACTTGAAACCTGGGCAGTCTGGACTGGAGCCATGAAAGTGAGACCTGCCATGGAACAACAGGTAGATCAGAGGCCATTGGCAAAACTGGTAGGGACGAAGTCAGGAACGGAGGTGGATCCAAAGCTGACCTGAAAAATCCTGTGTAGAGAACCTCTCCATTGGTCAACCACCCAGGTCCTTATGCCAGTCTGCCTCAACCGTGTCTTCCCAAAAAGCATGGTTGAAACAGTGGCGGGTTGCAGTTCCTCCTACAGCTCCTTTATTTCTCCACATCTGTGCTCCCTGCCTCCCAGAGGACAGTAGCCAACACCAGTGCCCGGCTGGACAGGACTGAGAGGACTATGGCCACCATATCTCTCTCAGAGAGAGGACCACACTTCAGCTGATGGACAAACTGGTCACACTGTTGCAGAATAATGGTCTTTGGTTTGGGTCACCATCAAACCTTTCATTGAGAGCCAGGTTGGGTTCGCTGACCAGACCGGGCGATTTCATCCTAGGGATTAATTACAGTACATGTTCCAATGAGAGTAATGGAAATCAGGTGTGAAAAATGGAGACAAGACCTTTGTGTGTGGAAGCGGATTACATGCCCATTGAGTGCCGGAGATGGGTTTTGCATCGGTGGATCACATCCTGACAGCAAGGAGGGGGAAACCATTACAGGCTTGTTGGAGTGATTGGTTAAGGTTGATCCAATCATATTAAAATTAATTTTGCTTAATAACTTTGTAAATGCTCTTTGTTCCAAAATATTTTTAACCATGTACTGTCAGATTGGTGCCTGTTTGGATAGCAGTTGAATGCAAGCTGTGGTTCTTGGTGGCATTGCAAAGCTAGTACTTTTAGACACTGAGCAACTATCTTGTTAATTGTTAATCCCTCTCAGTTAACATTGACTTGGGACCACATTTTTTTCTTTGCCTATGAAATTTGTCCATGTGTGGCATATGCTGTTGTAAATTTAGAGAGTGTTCCCCTGGATGCCTCAAATTCTGGGTGCACTATTTTGCCTATTTGGAACATTGTTGTCATTGCTTGAAGACAGAGGGTGAGGCTTATAATGAAAAATACCTTATATTCGTATTAATTATAGTTGCTTTAGGGGAATGTCCCTGTACTTACTGCACAGTACATCCATTCTCCAATACATCCGTCCTTCAGAGCTACAACCTTTCTGGAATCAGCTGAAGTACAAGATGCCAAAGGCTCAAGTGGCCAAGAATGGGACAAGAAATACTTATTGAATAATACTTCAAGAAAACTGTGTTTTTTGGACAGACGAGATGAGAGTGACTCTTGATAGACCAAAGGGGTGGGTCCATGGCTGGATCGCATATAGACAGAGGGCATCAATTTGAGTCAAGTGCCAGCAAGGTGACAGTATCTTAATGGTGTGAGCTGCTATTAACAATAAGTTTATTGGACCTTTTTTAGGTTATAAATGGGCAGAAAATCAACTCCCAAAACTGCTGCCAGTTTCTAAAAGACACATTTATCAAACAGTGGTATGTAAAGAGTTCATTAGCAAGAAAACCATAATATTTATGCAGAACATTGCTCTATCTCATGGGTCCAAGTACTCTATTGGCCAGCCAGAGAAGTGACAGAATAATCACTGTCCCACTTGTGCACCTGATCCATACCCAATTTTTTTAATATTTTTGAAAAACACTCAATGATTATTAATTGTGAACACCTAGATACTTCGAAGTAACAGTCCTTTATTATGTATATATATTGTATAATATTGTCACAGTTGAATATGGCGCTAAAAGAGTCTCTATAAAGATAAATGCACCCACTACATTCACATATGCACAAACAGGAATCAAACATGCACACACAGGATTCATACATGCACACACATGATTCATAAATACACACACAGAATACAAAAAATGCACAGAAAATTCACAAATGCACACACAAAAATTAAAAAGCACAGAAAATTCAGAAATGCATACAAAATTCACAAATGCACACAAAATTCATAAATGCACACATAATTCAGAAAGGCAAACAAAATTTACAAATGCACACAAGATTCATAAATGCACAGGACACAATTCATAAATGTATTTCTGATGCACACACAAATATATCTTGATTTAGAAACTGCTTGCGGTCTGTGAACGTCACTGCATTTGTGTGTGAATTTCAAGACTCCCCTGACGTGGCTTGACACACAAATGCATTTTTTTTAACAGGGAATGATTTGCAACCAATCAGATATCTCCCTTGTTTTACCCAATCACAAGAACGCACCCTACGTGGGGGATTGTTTACTTATAAGCCAATCACATGAACGCATTTACACAGGCCGGGAGCCGGGAGTGTTAACGAAGATTAACAGTACTGATAAAAGGACAACAGACAGTGTTGCCATGTCCGCGGTTTTCTAGCCAAATTGGGCTATTTTTAAATCAATTTGGCGGTAGAAAATGTATTGGTCGCGGGTTGCGGTTTTTTGGGCTATTTTTAAACAACCACATCTGCAGCATTTTCCTTTAAATAAATAAATGTGACCTAGGCTGTATGGTGCAGCCTGTGCCAGGTATGAGAGGAGCTACTGCATGGTGTGTATGAAAGAGAGGGAGAGTAGTCAATGACAGTATATGAAATTAAGAGAATAGTGGAAAAAAG